>JAIWZP010000066.1:0-139790 GCA_025201375.1 Gongronella butleri
ATTCAGCACAAAATTTCCAACAAAAAAGCTTAAACCCCCAAAGCGCTACGACCACTTTTGAAAAATTCAGGGTCACTCAGGGGTCACACATTTCAATCTCAGAAAATACCGAATTTGGGAAATTTCGAACTCGGAGTGATCAATGCATCCCAAACAGGTAAGTCCGACAATTTGCTATTGGCAGACAAAATAGCAGGTCGCCCCAACTTACGAAAAATGCTCAAAGAGTGACGCATGAACGGCGATCGACTTGAGAAAATTGCCTACATTGGTGCGAATTTTTTTTTGCAAACATTTAAGGTTTGAGACTTCCAAATTAAGTTGCGGAGATTGCATGAAATTTTTATTTTTTTTCTATTTTTTTATTTTGCTGATCCACATATTTTTATACGATGTGTGGGCTGCAGCCTGCAGAAATTGTCATGGTCCGGCCCGCTCTCATCCCTGTGTCCATGATGTTGTCTTCGGCGTCGACGCGTCCGACCATGTTGGGTGGCGACGCTTGGCACGGGCTCGGTCTGGCGAGCCGCGTAGCCGCGTATGCGGCGTGGTGCGGGTGGCAGCGAGCTTGTTGGCGTGTAAGACGGGTCAGTCATGTGGTGAGGGTGAATAGCCTCTTTTATTGTTGTCAACACGAGAGAGAGAGAAGGGGACGAACGATGCTGGTGTTGAGAACGGTAAGGAAAAAGAAAGAAAAGAAAAAAGGGAACAGGCAGAAAAGGTAAGAAAAAAAGGAAGAGAAAAATAAAGGGAGAACAGGGGGGAAGAGCCACCACGGCGTTGGCGATCAACGGATGGGGGTCTGCCACCGAGGTCGCACAACAATGCCGAGCGGAATTAGGCGGGATTGGGCGCGTCGCGTCGCGCCCCGACGCGTAAAAGAAGGGAAAAAGGAAAACAGCGATTGCGCACGATCCAGAGGTGCCAGCGAGATGGGGAAAGGAGTGTTGGGAAGCTGGCGACCTTGGGCGTGTGATGGAGATGGTTTTGAGCTTGGGCGAGAAGAAAAGTGAGAAAGAAACAAAAAAAGAATTTGTCCAGATGGGATCATGACAGAAATGACCACCGATGCAAAATTTTCAAACTCAAGCTAGCGCGCTGCAAGTCATCCCATTAAATGCTTTGATCCCTGGTTTCAAGCAAATCTGTAATAAAAATCGGGAGCCGATTAGGCCGTTGTCGAGCAAATCGACATCAAAGAAATTGTCGAAAAAAACTGTTTTCTCTGTCAGTTTTGTTCAGATCGCAGTGAAACTTGTTTCATTCGACAGAGATTTTGCAGCTCCATTCGACACGTTAAAAACACCGCGGATTGTTTACACAGATGTCGAGAAAAGTGAGTCTGAAAATTAATCCAATGTTTGATCGATTTTTGCAAGCATGCAAAGTTCGTTCATAGGGCAAGCAAACAATCCGAAAATGACACCCGTGTGTGTCTCTTTCGATTGATGCCATTTTCACCGCGATTCACAAAATATTTTGAGATTCTCTGCTAAATTTGTGAAAATACCGGCATTTTGGATTCATCTGCACAAGGACGACCAAGTCGACCGCAGGTTTTTAAGAGTTTGTAGGAAATGGACGCCCGAAAATAACCCAATGCATAGATTTGGAGAGGCGACACAATCTTGGTCTGTGGCCTTTAAGACTAGATTTGTGAAAAAACTATGAAAAATTGCCAACTTTTTAAAATATTGTCGACAACCGGTTTTTAACATTTCTTTATAAATTGACGTTGCCGAAATGACCTGAAATGGCTAATTTTGGAACCGATTCAATGACGTTTTGTAGCAGTCAGCATTGCATTTGTGAAACTCCGTGAAATCAGTGCATGTCTCGACGACGACCAGAGCGACCTCTGGTTTTTATTTTTTTCTGAAAAGAGGAGCGTTAAAAAATACAGGATGTTAAGTTTGGCATAGCTTGAACATGATTTTATCGCGAAATGTTTTTTTGAAAAATGCGTTACAGCCAAAATTTCAGCAATGTCATACGGTAAGTCACTCACGGAACCATCTGTTTGACATCGAGGTTTTAATTTTTTTCTGAAAAGAGAGGAGCGAGAAACCATAGTTGGGAAAGTTTCGTGGTGTTGCGACAACCGACAAGTCTTTGGTGGTGAAATGATTTTTTTCGAATTTTGGAAAAAAAAAGTTGGTCAGGTCAAAATGCATCCATGATAGAGGGTCCCCCGCTTGAGAGGCTTAAGCACAGACAGAAAATCCAAATCCGTTTGGCAACCTACACGCCAGCGCTTGGAGAGTCATCTCATTAGATGCTTTGCCCCCCTCTTGCTAAGCAAATCTGCAATAAAAATCGGGTGTTGACTTGCCGGATGACGAGAAAAAAGCGATTGAAGTCAAATTTTAGAAACATGAATTTCTCGACCAGTTTTGGTCGCACGCTAGTTAAGCTGGTCTCATTTGGCAGAGAATCTATTTCTGCATTTTTATCACTGCAAGCTTGCCGACGGCCACCTTGTTCCTTGTCGAGAAATTTGGAGTTGAAGTTTTAAATCTGGCGTTGCAGGTGTAAAAAGGTTACGCATCGGCTTTGCCATGTTAAGATAAAATGACCTCCGCACGAATCTCTTTCCGCTTGTAAGTTTACAGCATGATCGAATAACAATTTAGCACGACAGGACCGAAATTGTGAATTTCTAGCTTTTCTTGTCAACGTCCTGATCAACCTCCGGATTTTACTTTGTTTCCGAGATGCAAGTATGATATCCTATCACAGGTACTGTATGATACATGTTTTGGTTTGGGAGCCGGGCCGTGAACCCGTGATGCTTATGATAAATTTTGATTTGAGTGCCGCCGCATGATGAGCAGCCCAGGCTATGATATCATACACCCAATTATGATATGAAACTGCGTTTTGAAAATTCTATAGGTATAATACACGCTTGTCTCAGAGCCATTTCCGAGATTCCGACAGGCATTTGCTCCTCTCATTGTTACGCAATCGCATCTTCTCGTGCTCCAAGGGCATAAATCGCACCTATGATAGGTACCTCCTTTTTGCGCAAAACCTCTTCCTCAAAATGCATAGTTGAACGCGTTAAGACACGTCAATGCCGGTACAAAAAAAAAAGAAATCCAAATCCCAAATGTTGTTTATTGCGGCCATTGCTGGAGGCTCGACAGCGCGACGCGATTGTCTAATGGTATGAGGGGCGTGATGAAGGAGGAGGGGGCCCATTGTATCCATGGTGAGGCATGGGCGGGCGTGGAGCGCCACCGCCATAGGGAGGAGGTCTTGGGCCGCCACCACCACCTGAAAAGTAAAAAGAAAAATTAGACAAGCGAGGTGATGGGTGAGCTTTTTTTTTTTTTTTTTTTTTTTTTTTTCCATGAGTGCAGGCGTGCGCGTGCTTCACTTACGGCTCATTGGACCCGTGGACATGTTGCCAAAAGGCGGGAATCCAGGTCGACCAGGCATGAATGGGGGACGTGGACCGCCAGGGCCAGCAGAGACTGCAATAAAATTAAAAATTGTGTGAGCACAGTGCATCTGTCGGGATCAGTCATGTTGGACATTACGTCTTTCTGGGTAAAAGCTGCTACTGCCGTTGTACATATTGGGGATAGCTGACGAAGAGAAGCGAAAATAATAAAAACGATGAGAATGGTGAATTAAGCCCTTCAAATGTATTCATGAGCGTGTATTTACGTTGATTTGACACCTCGTAGGCCCTGACAATCTCATTGACGATGGCTTGCGTCTGATACGGGTTCAATTCTGTAGATCAAAAAGAACAAAAATTGTCAGCATGACGCTGGATCGTGTCTTGAGACAGCTTTTGACCAAGAATTTTGAGCATACCTGTGTAATAAGCGCGCACGTTGTTTATATGGTTGCGCCCAAGGTTGTGACCCTTGCGTACGGAGGCTATGAAAAGAAGAAACGGGCAGGAAAAAAGAGACCATTTCAGCGAAAATGGACGGCGATAGTCGTTTTTTTTCGTGTTTTCTCTCTCTGTGGTTGTTCTTACGGCTGTCGTGGGTTAGATACACGTCGCAATATTCTACAAGAAAACGTGTGAGTAGGCGATTTATGCACAAAAGCGATGGATTTGCTTTACCACAATAATATTTGGGCATGAGGACGGAAGGGAAGGAAGCACAAGAGCCATTGGCAGCCCATCCTCCTATTTTTATTTGATTTCAAAGCGCGCGCTCACAACTTCTTTTTTTTTCTGTCCTTTTTTTCCCTCTTTTTTTTTTTTATATGAACGACGTCGTTGGTGTTGCTGTAGCGACGCGTGTGGTAACAGTGGCGCTTGGCACGGTTGCATACATGGTGGCTGGCAGCTACGACACGTCCGCCGAGCTTGTGCTTGACTGGGGCTCGCCATGGAACATTTTTGTGCGCTGGGACGCCATCTACTTTCTCGATATTGCGCAGCGCGGCTACGTTTACGAGCAAGCGTCCGCGTTTTTCCCGCTGCTTCCCTATCTCGCTCATGCGCTCTCTGTCTCAGGTAAAGGGAATGTGTGTGGCTGTTGCTTTTGGCCGCCATTGACCGCGAAATGCGTGCTCACGTCTTTTTTTTTTTTTTTTTTGCCAGTTTTTAAGCCATTGCACGTGTTTCTGGGCGAGCAGTATACCTTGGTGCTCGCGGCCGCCCTGATATCCAACATTAGCTTTGTGCTTGCCGCTGTCTATCTTTACAAGTAAGCAATGGGCCCATCGACATGGTCATTGGGACACGCATTGGTCATGTTTTCTCATTTTTTTTTTTTTTTAGACTGACACGCGCGGTGTATCCATCGCATCCGCGCCTGGCACGGTACGCGTCAATTGCCTTTTGTGTGTCGCTGCCGTCCATGTTCATGTCCGCCTTTTACACAGAATCGCTGTTTGCGCTACTGACCTTCATGGGCATGTATGCTGCGGTCAAGGGCCAGTATCTCGCTGCGTCGCTCGTGTGGGCCATCGCGTCCGCGACACGGTCCAATGCCATTGTCTATGCCGGCTTTTTCTTTTACGACCTCGTGTGGCAGCAAAAACGCGTGTCAAGGGTAAGGAACACGAAAAAAAAGATGAAATAGGGCAAAAGGTCGCCTGTTCCCATGGAGGCTTATGGCTCCTTTATTTTTCTTTTCGCATGATAGATCGTTCTTGGTCTTTTGCGCGCCATGGTGTATAGCGGTGTGACGGTGAGCGGGTTTGGCGGGTTCCAATGGCTGATGTACCGGTGGTACTGCCAAGGTTCGTCGTTTTTGTCGCCGCGTCCGTGGTGCAGCGCTTCCCCGCCCTTGGCGTACACGTACATTCAGAAAGCGTACTGGGACAATGGGTTTATGGCGTATTACGAGCTGAAACAGGTGCCGAATTTCTTGCTTGCGATGCCTGTGATTGCATTGAGCGTGTATGGTCTTTACGTGTACGCGTTGCGCGACTGGCGCTGGGTTGTGTCGCTCGGCAAGACGCGTGTTCGTGCTTTGGACGCGTCAAAAGGCAAGAAAAAGGAGGGCGACGCGGACTATGCGCGCGCGCTGCCGTTTATGGTGCTTTGGGCGTTTTTGCTCGTGTATGCAACGACCTGTATGCATGTGCAAGTGATCCTCCGGTTCTTCACGTCGGTCCCACCTCTCTATTGGACCATTGGCCAGCTGTGGCTCGACGGATTTGGCGCTGCGGGTGCCAATTGCACAAAACGCGCCGTGGCGCGCATTTCTCTCTTGTATTTTGTTCTCTATGGCCTCGTGGGCACCGTGCTCTTTGCCTGCTTTCTCCCACCTGCATGACCATGATTTTAAAAAAGCAAATTTGTACTATTTATTTCTTGTTTTCCAGAAGGATGGAAAAAAAAGAGCAAGCGCGGCGCCGTGGCATTGCGCTTATTCGTAGATCAAAGACTTGAGGGGGTTGGCATACTCCTTGACACCGTTGGGGAACCACAAGGCGATCTCGCGCTCGGCGGACTCGACGGCGTCGGAGGCGTGGACGATGTTGCGGCCACTATGAGAGAAATAAAAAAGATTGAGCGCGCTTGTTCCCACCCTCTCCTTTTTTTTTCACTTACACCTGGATGCAGTAGTCACCACGGATGGAGCCGGGGAGCGAGGCAAGGGGGTTGGTCTCACCGACCATCTAAAAATGCCAAAAAAACGAGAAAATGAGCACTCGATCCATTGGACGCGACGGATGGAGGACAGGTCTTACCATGCGGCCAGTCTTGACGGCCTGAAGACCGGAGAAGACAATGGCGACGACGGGGCCGGAGAGCATGTACTCAATCAAGGCAGGGAAGAAGGGCTTGCTCTTGAGGTCTTGGTACTAAATCCACACCAAAAAGAGAAAAAAAACGAGATGAATGATTTGATGCGCGCGCCATAGGGAAAAAAAAACACGTACGTGCTCCTCGAGGCGCTCCTTGGTGGGGTGGATAAGCTCCAAGGCAGCCAATTGGTAGCCGCGCTGCTCGAAGCGCTTGAGGATTTCACCAACGAGACCGCGTTGGACACCGTCGGGCTTGACCATAACATAAGTGCGTTCCATTTTTGAATTATCTGTTTTGAGAAAGAAGGGGAAAGAAGAACAAGAAAATTTTTTTTGAAAGAGGATCCTTTTGTGTATTTTTCAGGTCCCGCCTTGTTTGGTGCAACTCCAAATGCCGTTGCTCCCGTTCTGCACGCGTCAAACGCCATGGCACGTCATTGGTCGCACTTTGCAGCAGGTGTCACGGCCTTAAGGTCGATTAAAAGCCATGTTCGCTTTGCAAATGCATAAAATACATAAAAATGGAATCAATTGCATCCCAAGCCATTGCGAGGAGGCCAAACGGGGGCGTGGTTCATGCAAAAGCGACACGCGTGCCTTTTTTTTAAAACAGGTGGCTTGGGCCCGCATGGCACCCAAAATGGGGGGGAAGGGGTTCCAATCCCCGATTTTTTTTTTCTTTTTCACTTTTTCACTTCTTTTCTACATACACCACCTACATAACCGCGCCAACATGAGACTCATTACACACAATATGCTGCAGTGCCACGCCAAGAACTGCAACACGAACAATTTCCCTCTGCGCTTTGAAAACGTCGAGGTGGAGCAGATCGAGGCCGACTTTAACCCCGAGTTCCTTGTCAATATGCTGCCCAAACTCGACTGGCCTGCGCTTGCCTCCACGGCCGTCCAGGTAAGCCACACATACACACTGTGCCCTCAATCGACACCAATTTGTCTCTTTTTGCATTCTCATTTTTTTTTTTTTTTTTTACGCGTAGCTCGGCATTGCCAATGTGCCCCAGGAAGTCCCTGCCGATGCTGCCGAGAATGAGGAGTTCCTCAAGGCACTGCACAACCTGCTGCTCGAGGTAAAAAGCGCGTGCAATGGAGCCAATTTGTGTCTTATTCTTTTTTTCGGTATTAGACACACGTCCAGCAAGGCCAAATGGTCTGCAACAACTGCCAGCACATCTATCGCATCAAGGACGGCATCCCAAACATGCTCTTGGCTGAACACGAAATCTAGATCAGCACGAAATCGGCCTCATTTTTACCTTTTTTCACTTTTCTTCGCATCGCCACACAACACATACCGATCGCTCTTTGCACACACGTACACACACACGCACACACATATACAAATCCCCTCAATTGCTATGATATCACTTTTTTCATTTGAAATGAATGCACCCGTTTTGTTTTAATTCACGTGCGACTTCCAATTTTCGAAATCGGTGTCATTTGGCAGTGGGGGGCTGGCTAGTTTTTGCTTGTTTCGACGGCGCTTATTTTTCTTTGACGTGGGAGTGACATCATAGGGTGGATGGTCGCGCAATTGGGGTGGGGGCTGGTCGCGTTGCTGCTGAGCCAAGTCTTTCCAATGCTCTTCCTGGCGCCTATGGATGGCCTCAAGGTGCTCCGGCGCGGTTGCGGCGTCCTCCTCGTATGCGGTTGTGTCTGCGGGGTCAGGGGCCGTGAATGCGCTCTGTGTCGCGTCATACGCGTCGTCTGGAGCGTCTGGTAGCCCTCGTGCCGATTCGGCGAGATTGTACTTTGTTTCCGGCCTGTTTTTGAGGGTGGCGGCGCGACGCGCGTCGTCGCGCCATTGCACTTGGTCGTCCTTGGTGACCTGGCTCTGGACATCATCGTAGCTCAGGTCGGACGGTGCAGAAAATGCAGCCTCGCCCTCGAGCGCCGTGCCATTGGATTTTTCGGTGGTGCTTTCACCCGCGTGGAGCGAAGGGAATAAGAAATCAAGCACCTTGTCGGTCCATGTTTCACCATGGGCTGGCGCGCCCGCACCCTTGCCGTCATCGTATTCATTCAGCATCGCCGCCATCTTGTCCACAAAGTGCTGCTCATCCGTCGCCGTGACGATCCCCGACGTGCGTCGAATGGCTGATTTATTTTTTTTTAAAAAAAAAGAGGTAAATGATGCGTTGATCGAGGCCAACCCCCCACGAAAATGAAAATATCGTAAAATCTACCTTTGATGGCCGTCTCGTTGAGTCGATCAATCCACGATTCGCGTCGTTGATCGTTTTTGTGAGAAGGAAATAGCCATTTTCCTTGTTGGCCACTACCACTAGCGCCACCACCACCCGCTCCTGATGCGGGTTCGACGTCGATTTCGCCATTGAGCGACAAATTTCGCCGGCGGCGTTGCTGCGCACGCTTGGGCACCGCGGCCGCTTCGGTGGATGTATCGAGGTCATCGTCGTGGCTCCTCTGCAAGCTGTCATGACGTTCCAATTGTGGCAATGGCTTCTTATGCTCGTTTTCCTGCTCTTTGTCCATTTTTCAATAAAAAAAAGAGAATGGGAATGGTGGAAAAAAGGAAAAAAAAAGACGATGGCAAGACAACGGCATCCACTAATGCTTTCCAATTGCAGGGGTGCGCTCTTTTTTTTTCTGCACATGGCAGCTGCATTTTTCATGCAACACGGCAAATGGCTGCCTGTTGCACAGAAATGCCAATTCGAGCGGACCTCGTTTCCAGCCAATTGGCCATTGGCCCGTCCCCACAGATCAACTACCAGCATGGCATTGCGAACAAATGAGGCATTCATTGTTCAGGTAAGAAATGGCACACCACAAAGCACCCGCAACACAAAATCAAAAGAAAAAAAAAAGCAAAAAGAGGTCGCCGAGAATCCGTTGGGCATCCAGCCTGGCTTGACCAGGTGACAAGCACCCCAATGCACGAATCACTAGCGCGCGACGGGCTTGGCGAAAAAAAAAAACGTGAAACCTTCTTTTGGCTTTTTTTTTTTTTTTTTTTTTTTTTTTTTTTTTTTTCACAAATGACGTGTGGCGGTCTCCACCAGGATGATCTTGAGGCAAAAAAAAAAAAAAAAATTCTGATCGTGTCCCCCAGGGTCGAAATTAAAAATAGACAGTTGGCAAACAAGAAGTATGGCCACACCCATCACCTTGGCATTTTCCCTTTTTCCTTTATTTTTCACCCCCATGAAACGATGCTGAGCGCGGGGATCCAGCTCCTTGGGGGATCGTCGCAGTGTAGAATCCGGCAAGCGGATCAATTGGGCAGCAAGGGCGTGTCAGTGCCAAGGCCGCTTTCCAATTGATTGGCTCACGCGGGTCACCCTATATAATATAAAGGGGGCGGAGAAATGCCAGCCCCATTTCCCTGTTTTCTCTTCTTTTTTTTTTTTTTATCGACCCCCACCCCTTTCGTTTCCCTTTTTTTTTTTTTTTTTGCTCGTTTCTTTTTTCTTTCTTCTGCCCCACCTCTCTCTCACTATATCATATGCGACACCTTTTCGGCAAGGAACACAAGGAGCAAAAGAGCCTCAAACTGGTCAAGAAGCTGCAACTCGAAGAGGACCAACGATACCAGCAGGCACTGCAGGAACGACAGACACAAGAGGAGGCCGACGCTGCATTTGCGCGTCAGTTACAAGCTGAACTCGAGGCCGAAACCAATGGGTCGTCGTCACCGGCTGCTGCTGTGAGTCCCATATCGCCCGTCGGCGCGCTTGCACCCGTGTCGCCCGTGGCTGCCGCGCCTTCCCCTGCCCCGCGCCCGGCTTCCTCGTCCATTTCGCATACTCCGCCACCATTGCCATCTAAGCCCACCGCCTATGCGTCAGGTATAATATAAAATAAGAAAAAAGAAAAAAAAAGAAAAACGACGCGTTTTTATCAAGCAAGGATTGACCTTTTTTTTTTTTTTTTTGTTTTTGCAATTTTCAGGCTCGTCCTCCACGAGTTTGTCGTCCTTGTCGGCCGAGCGTCCATCGAGCAGCAATAGTAACAGCAGCAATGTTCAGCCGCAGCGTGATGTGCCGCCCCCGCCTTATCAAGTGACTCCTAGATTGCCGCCCCGGGAGCGTGTGGCATCCATGCCGTCTTCTGTTGCGGCGAATGGGCGTCCGTCGTCGGGACACTCGAGCTACAATCCGAATTTGACGGCGATGACGCCGGGTCTTGCGCATTCCATGACCCCCAAGCCATTCCATCTCAATACGCCTCAAATGTACGCATCGTCGGCGGCTACAGCAGCTCCCACACCCAATGTCGCCCCGGCAGCAGCGGCAGCGACGGCGCCCTCCTCGTCTAATTCGTCCGTCACTCCCCGCCCAAGACGGGAGCCTGCCATGCTCATCATTCCTCCACCAAAGAAAGAAAAGCAGCCGCCTTCCTCCCCTGTACAGCAATTGTACGCGTCCATGCCGATGCCTGAGCCCGTCCACAAGCCCACAGCACCTATCGCCACCCACAACAGCAACAATCCATACGCGTCGGCGCCATTGCTTCCTGTTTCAGGCCCCAACAACACAAATGCCACAAATACAGCAACTTCCATGATGAATTATGCCTCTGCGCCCATGGCATTTGATTATCAGCAGCATCAGCCTCAACCCACAAATGCCCAATTCAATCCTCTTGCTCATTCGCACCCTGCTCATCCTCATCCACAACAACAACCTCTATTACCTTCTTTGCAACAGCAGCCACAACAGCCGCAATGGCACCCACCACAGCAACAGCATCAACAGCAGCGTCCACAACAACAACAACAACAACAACAACAACACCAGCAGCAGCAACACCAATTCCAGTCTGTGAATGCATCGATGCCTGCATCATCGTCATTTACATCGACGACGACTACAACCTCTTTTGTCGAACCAACAATGCTGGCGTCCTCATTTGCGCCCACGACGCTCACACCTTCGCCATTCATGGGCAACAAGCAACCTGGGCGCGCCAAATCCAAGTTTGAAAAGCCAAACAGCACGAGCACGACGTCATCGCCTGCGCCCGTGCCCGATCAGATGGACTTTGACGATGATTTCGGGTTTGTGCAGCGCAACGGGTACATGATGGACGGCGCCGTGGAAAAGATCCAGCGCATGACCGACAATGTGAATTCGGACGATTCTGGGGTCGAGAGTGACGGCGACGACCAAGACGATGCCATTGATCCCTTTGACATTGACCCGACCACCGACAATGTCATCATCCACCAGCACCGCCCCAGCAACAGCCTGGACATAACCAGCAGCAGCAGCAGCGCTGGCGCTGCAATGGCCCAACTGACCCGCAAATCGAGCAAATTGTCTCTGCGCCAAGAAACTTACCACGATTTGCTGGTTGACACCCATGACGACGGCTCCGACCCCTTCACTGACGCGTTTGCCGTTGCAGGCGAAAAAGTCGAGGCGACCCCGCTGCGCCACCGCCGGTCGGCCAGCGCCGTCGCCGATCTTGGCAAGCCCGCGTTCCAAATGAACCAAAACGTATCAAAGATGGCTGTTGTCCATGATCCGTTGCTGAAGCTCGCTGCGGCGTCCGCCTCTACCGCCACACTGCCCGCACGGCCCAATTCCACCCTCCCTTGGTCCGCGTCGTCCGCATCCCTGAATAATAATATCAAGCGCCAGTCCATGGCAGCCGCTATCCCGCGCCCCGCCACCGCCTTCCATTACCCCATGTCCTCCGCCGCACCGCCCCAACAACACCACGCAGACCAAGACCTCATCTCCCTCGACCCCATCCCAGACAATGTGCGCCCTGTCCAGCCCACCAACGTCGTCCGCGCAGGCGCACCGCCCAATTTGCAGGCCATGATCAGCCAAGTCACCGCAGAAGGTAAAACCAAAAAAAAATAAACAAAAAAGCGCGTCGCGTTCTCTGACACTCTTTCTCTAGTGCCCGCCAATGAATTTGGCTATTATCGCTATGAAATCGACAAACCTGGCGGCGAAAAGGAAGAAATTTCGGACGACTACATCAAGGAGCTGCCCACACTGCCGGAGCTTCCCAAGAGTAAGGACTGTTTTTGCGTTCAGGGATGCGCGATTTGTTGAATTGACACGTTTTTTTTTTTTTTTTTTTTTTATAGCTGACCCCGACCACCGACACATCACGGTGCCCAGCGTGATCGAGGACCAGCGCGTTTGGATTCGCGTTCACCCAACGGACACGGGCAAGTCGCTTGCGTCACGCATTCAGATTGTCGCCGCTTACAAGACACGCAAGGTGACCAAGATCACGTCCGAGTCCGGCCGCGTCGTCCCGCTCGACGACACTGCCCTGTTCCCCGACTGGGCAGACGTCATGCGCATGAAGGATGGCGCACCATGGAAGGTTGAGTGGGTCCCCGTCGACCAATCCCTTTGGGACGGACCCAAGGAGTTTGTCCGCTATCTCAAATCTCACTTGCGTGGCAGCTCCAACAACTGATGATATCCTATCCCAATCCCCCCCCCTTTTATTATTTGTATGATACGTATTTTTAGACTCGTTTTTTTGCAATATTTTTACCATAAAATACCTTAATTTGCAACCTGTTCTTTACATGCGTTTTTTGCCTCATAGACTGTATCCCTTTGTTTCAAATATGATACGAGGACGCTATGACGCAGCAGGATGATACAGTATGATGGGATAATTCACAATTATGATATAAGATTTTTGCAACTTTGAGAGGAAAACCCGGCCATTCTTCTCATCTCTCGAAAGCGACCTGATTGACTTGCTGTTTTCGAAGCAATGAGGACTGCACTCACCCAAGAGGCAGATCGACAGCGGCTGCAACTTGCTCAATTTGCAGTCAAACTCTATTGGCGGCTGCGCCAGGCAATTGTTTGCCACTTTTGCGCACCATTTTGTGATTTCGCTTTCTTTGATTTGAACCTTTGCATTAAATACGCTGATGCGCGCGTCCATTGAAAACATTGTTTAGGGACAAACGAAGAACAAGCAAAATGATTTTTTTTTATTTCTCAAACGAGAATCTAGAAAGGAGAAATAAAAAAGAGTTTGGTGTGCACCAAGTTGTGCATCATGGGGATGTCACGACCAAGTGCGTGGGGTTGTGGGAGAGTGGAAGAGTTTGGCAATTTGGAGGTTTAAATCTGCTTGGGGGGATCCAACACCATTTAGGCGGCAAAGGCCTTGGTGTGGTTGTCGCAAATCTCGCGGAGCTTGCCCTCCAATTCCTTGGAGAGGACGCCCTGGGTGCGGATGGCCTCGAGGGTGTCCTTGTGCTCGGAGTTGATGTGGGAGATGAAGTCCTTCTCCCAGTCGACGACCTTGTTGACGGGGATCTTGTCGAGGAAACCGTTGACACCGGCAAAGACGATGGGGACCTGGACCTGGATGGACAGGGGCGAGTACTGGGGCTGCTTGAGCAACTCGGTGAGGCGGGCACCACGGTTGAGCAAGAATTGGGTGGAGGCATCGAGATCGGAACCGAATTGGGCGAAAGCGGCGACTTCACGGTACTGGGCCAAGAAGAGCTTGAGGGAACCAGCGACCTGCTTCATGGCCTTGGTCTGGGCAGCGGAACCGACACGGGACACGGAGAGACCGACGTTGATGGAGGGACGGATACCCTTGAAGAAGAGTTCGGCTTCCAAGAAGATCTGGCCATCGGTAATGGAGATGACGTTGGTAGGAATGTAGGCAGAGACATCACCACCCTGGGTCTCAATGATGGGGAGGGCGGTCATGGAACCATAGCCAAAGTCCTTGTTCATCTTGGCGGCACGCTCGAGGAGACGCGAGTGGAGGTAAAAGACATCACCGGGGTAGGCCTCACGACCGGGGGGACGGCGGAGCAAGAGCGACATTTGACGGTAGGCGACGGCCTGCTTGGACAAATCGTCATAGATGATCAACGAGTGGCGGCCATTGTCACGGAACCATTCGCCAAAGGCGGCACCCGAGAAGGGAGCGAGGTACTGGAGAGGCGCGGCCTCGGAGGCGGTGGCGGCAACGACGGTGGTGTACTTCATGGCGTCGTTCTCCTCGAGGGTACGGACCAATTGGGCCACAGTCGAGCGCTTTTGGCCGACGGCGACGTAGATACAGTACAACTTCTTGGACTCATCGGAGCCGTTGTTCCAGTTCTTTTGGTTAAGAATGGTGTCGAGGGCGACGGCGGTCTTGCCGGTCTGACGATCACCAATGATCAACTCACGCTGACCACGGCCAATGGGCACCATCGAGTCGACAGACTTGATACCAGTCTGCATGGGCTCGTTGACGGAGTGACGGGGCAAAATGCCGGGCGCCTTGACCTGGACACGCGAGCGGCCAGTGGTGTCGAGAGGACCCTTGCCGTCAATGGGGTTGCCGAGAGCATCGACAACACGGCCCAAGATGCCGGGACCGACGGGGACGTCGACAATGGCACCAGTACGCTTGACGGTGTCGCCTTCCTTGATCAGACGATCGTTACCGAACACGACAATACCGACGTTGTCGGCTTCCAAGTTGAGGGCCATACCCTACAATGCAAAAAGAAAAAAAAATGAAGAAAAATGAGCATTCACGCCAATGGTAGGGCCCAATTGGGCCATCAAAAATCGACAAATCGAGAAAACACGTACCTTGAGGCCGCTGGAGAACTCAACCATCTCCTCAGCTTGGACGTTCTTCAAGCCATAGACACGGGCAATACCGTCACCAATGGACAGGACACGGCCGGTCTCTTGGAGGTTGGCCTCGGACGACGAGCCGAGGATACGCTCCTCGAGGATGGACGAGACCTCCGAGGTGGTGGGCTTGGCGGTGGCGTAGGCGCGCAGAGCAGTGGCACCCAAGTTGGCACGGACCTAAAAGAGAGAGACGTCGTCAGTGGCGAGGCAGTAAAAAAAAAAAAAAAGACGAAAAACACAAAAAAAATGTGTGTTTGTGCGAAAGCAACAAGGCGTGTATGTCGATAGAGCCACTTACCGAGGGCTTGGCAAGAGCCAAAGCGGGGCGGGCAAGACGAGCAGCGTTTCGCAACATGACCGAGAAAGAAAAGTAGAGAAAAAGAAAGGGAAAGAGAAAGAAAAAGAGGAATTGGAAAAAAAAACAATCAACAAGGGCAACAATTTTTTTTTTCGGGTGACTGCGATGGAGCCCCCTTGTCCGCCATTGCAGCCCATTGATTGGCCCCGCCTCGCCTAACCCAATTTTTTGACAGCTGCACTTTTTTTTTTTTTTTTGGCTTGCTGGCCACCCCCCGGCACACAAGTGCGGCAATGCTCAATTCAATCTTTAATTTTGGGGCAAATCTGGTGTGGAGCACGGTCCCCTCACCTTTTTACTTGTTTCGTTGCACGGCCAATGGCCCATTGTCCCCCCACTCCCGTTTTTTTTTTTTTTTTTTTTTTTGGGCTTGTTTTTGCACTTTGTTCGAGAAATCACATTGCCTGATAATAAAAAAAAAGAGCAGTAGCAATGGCATTGGCTCTCCAATGGATGGCCATGGGGAGGGCCAAAAAGGCGCTCCAAGGGGCCCAGCTGGCGATCACCAATCAACGCATGATACGCCCGTTGGGCGATAAAAGGCAAGTGCGGAGGTCATTTTCTTCCTGCTCTTTCTTTTGTCTTCTTTTTTTACAACTATGTTGGACCTTTTCACCATCTTGAACAAGGGCGGTCTTGTGCTCTGGCAGCAGAATTTCGCCCCCGTGGCTGCACAGGGCCCTGTCACGGCGCTTATCAAGGATGTCTTGATAGAGGAGCGCGGCGCCACAAACACGTACCTAAAGGACACCTATGCGCTAAAGTGGACCTTTGCCAACCAGCTGGACCTGATCTTTGTCGTAACGTTTTGCACACGCACAAAAAAAAAAGCAATGAAAAACAGGGAGAAAAAAAAAAGCTCAAATGCGCGATTTCTCGATTGTTTATTCATGTAGGTGGCGTACCAAAAGATTCTGCAGCTGCCCTTCCTGGACGAATTGCTCGAGACCGTCAAGCGACTGTTCATTGACACGTATCGACAAGACATTACCAAGGATCAGGGGATTCATGGCGATTATTCCGGGTTTACACCCATGTTTCAGCAAGTTCTTCAGAACCTTGAAAGCAAATATGCCTCGGTAAGCTTTGAGTGGACAATGGCTTGAGTGCGTCGGGCTCACAACCCCTTTCCATTATTAGCAAACGACGCGCGCACCGCGCAAATTCGAGGATACCAAGAAATTTGGCAATACGCTCAAGGGGTCGCAATCAGGTACAATTGGGCATGGACAAGAAAGATCGACAAGCGCCCGCTCACACAGCTCGTGATGTCTTTTTTTTTTCTAGGCAAGTCGTCGCCGTCTGGAGTGTCGAATGGCGAAGATGAGATTGCCAAAAACATCCAAGCGCTGCATTTGCAATCGAGTCCGCGTGGCCCGAGCATGAACCGCAAGTCGCCCAAGCCCAAAGGCAGTCCGAGTGGTGGCAGTGAGAAGAAAAAGTCGCAAAAGCAAATGCGCGTGTGGGACGGGCAGATTGCCAAGGGTGAGATGGAGGCGCTCGACTATAGCGGCGGCAACAGCACGGATACCCTCGATGCGGATGCCATCAAGGCCCAATTCGTCGACAGTGCCAAGCTCGGCACCAAGAACAAGCAGGGTGTCTACGAGGTCCAGGACGTGGATGTGCCCGAGGACGTGGATGACGATGACGACGAAGAAAACGACGAATTGGACACGACGGCAAGCGCAAAGACGGCGGCCGCGTCCGGCGGCATGTTTTCGTCACTGCTGAAATCATTCACGCAGCGTGAATTGACCGAGGACGCGCTTGATCCGATCCTTTCCACGATGAAAAACCAATTAATCACGAAAAACGTCGCAAAGGAGATCGCAGAGCACGTCTGTGATAGCGTCAAATCCAACCTGCTTGGCAAGAAGCTCGGCCAATTCGAACGCGTGGCCACCGTTGTCCGCACCAGCATGGAAGCCGCTCTCAAACGCGTCCTCACCCCAAAGACATCGCTCGACATTCTGCGCGACATTGAACAAGCAAAGGCGGAGCACCGACCCTATACCATCACCTTTATCGGCGTCAATGGCGTCGGCAAGGTACAATCATAAAAGAAAAAAAAATTGGAAAAAAAACAAAAAAATGGAAGAATGGAAAAAAAAGGGGGACATTGGCTAATTGTATTTTCAATTTTTTTTTTCAATTGGTACATAGTCGACGAACCTGAGCAAGGTGTGTTTCTGGCTGCTGCAAAACAACATGAAGGTGCTTATTGCGGCGTGTGATACGTTCCGCAGCGGTGCGGTGGAGCAATTGCGCGTGCATGCGCGCAATTTGCGTGCGCTGCAGACGAGCGGCATGGGTTCCGTCGAGCTGTTTGAGCGTGGCTATGGCAAGGACTCGGCGGGGATTGCCAAGGACGCGATTGCGTATGCGGGCGCGCAAGGGTTTGATGTTGTGCTCATCGACACGGCCGGACGCATGCAAGACAATGAGCCCCTCATGCGTGCACTCGCCAAGCTCGTCGCCGTCAACAGCCCCGACAAGATCATCTTTGTCGGCGAGGCCCTCGTCGGCAACGAGGCCGTCGACCAACTCACAAAATTCAACATGGCCCTAAAGGACTTTTCGGGCTTGCAAAATCCACGACATATCGACGGCATGATCCTCACGAAATTCGACACCATCGACGACAAGGTATTTTTTCTTGCTTTGATTGACGAACAAAACCGCTCATTTCTTGTTTTTTTTTTTCACGCAGATGGGCGCCGCGTTGACCATGACCTACATCACGGGCCAGCCAATCTACTTTGTCGGCACCGGACAGACGTACACCGACCTCAAGAACTTGCGCGTGTCGCACGTCGTCAATGCTCTCTTACGAAACTAGTTCATTGCATCTGTTAAAATTCGCATAAATCCTAATTTCACCATTCAAAAATATGTTTCTATGCGCACGTCGCATGTCCACGGGGATCAATTGAGATGGAGAAAGGTTCCATACGTGCTCGTTTCTTGTCACGGCCGGCTGAAATTGACCTGGTCTTGCAGTTTTCCGCATTTTAAATGATTATGATTCTTTGAGCGCTTGCCCAAGAGACCAAAAGTTGCTTCTTGGTTCTTGGTGTTCCAGCTCTCAGGGTATAACTGGTGCTGATATGGGAGAGATCCAATCGCTGTGTTGTCAAAAATCTTGAATTTGGCATTTCTTGGCGTTTTTGATGTATTTCACGGCACAGCTTGATAATGAAGCGAATCAAAAACTTGCTGCAGACGTTTTTAAGCACCTGTTTGCTGTAAGCTGTGCAGTAAAAATGGCGATTGATCAAGTGTTGGTCGAGAAAACCGCGATTTAAGCCATTTCATCCATTTTCGATGAATTTACGACCGGCAGCAACAATGTTAACGTGACGACGGTCAAAGGACGTCAAGTGCACACAATAGCGAGTGTTGGGCACCATTGCATAGGACAAAAATCATTTTGGGGCGCGCCACACGACATTTGAAAAATCATCGTGACGACGTGCCAAAATCAAAATGGAAAACTTGGGTCGCCAGAATCCCACCAGACTTGCCCATAAGATGTATCGCGTGGTCAAACGGCGAAGAACGGCAAACGATTTGCGGGGTGACGAGAAATGTGCAATTTTCTTTAAAACTTCAAGCGCGAATTGCACGGGAAAAACGCGTTCATCGAGCCGCGCCGACGCGTCCACTAGCAAGAGAAATGCCAGGGGCATGGAATTGAATAAGAACAGACGCGTGGCACTCGACGTCTGACGCGGTTTCTCACGCGTCAAAGTTGCCCCGCAAACGATCCGCTCGCATCAATTCTGCCTAGAACTCGTTTTTCAGTGATCATTGATCTCCACGTACGCAGCAGGTCGTGATCTTTCTGGTGGTCGCTGTTTTGTGGCTCTGTGGCCAATTTTCGTCGACTTTGCCTTGACGCGAAAAAAAAGAGGCAAATCGCATTTTGCGCGACAACCGGTCGATGTACCCCAGGGTTTTAGTGCATTTTTGTCCGTGAACGATACATGCTCACCCATATACTTGAAGCGCGTGGCGATCCGAGGACCTAAATTTGACCCTTTTCAAATCCTCGACTGTACCCCCAGGAAAAATCGCGATCTTCAAAAATCATGATTGCGCGTCATTCAGTCATTCAAACTTCTCAAGGGTGGGCTCATTCGAACGAGAACGTCACGCTTCACCAAACACGTCATGGCCGTGGGGTGGCAAAGCGAGCGAAATCTCTCTTTTCAAGTTTTTTGTTTAATTGGTTGTGGTTCGCTTTTTTTCTGTACGTGTCGAGGCTCTGCAGCACTGCAAGGTGCTTGTTGATTGCCCTGCTGGCGTTTAATGAACGAGTGGCATGAATTGGGACGCGTAAAAAAGGACATCGGGGCGCGAATGTTTTGACCCTGGGCGTCGGGGTTCCAGGGCATGTGAGGGGCCTGTCAATTCTTTTTTTTGGTGCCTCTCTTTTTGACTTTTCAACATGTTTCGACTACGATCGACGGCTGTGCGTGTTCTTCCGGCGCGGTGCTTGCGCGTGCAGGCTCGCGCCTTGTCCACGCTTCCCAATGTGGTGAGCGATCTTGGTTTTCGCGGCCTGCTCGCCAACACGACGAGGTAAACGTTGTTTTTTTGCCACATTCCGCCGCCTTTTGCTCACTTCTCTACTTGCGCAGTCCTGATCTTGTGGACCATGTCACGCGTCCGACGGCCATTTACTGCGGTGTTGATCCCACGGCGCGATCGCTGCATTTGGGCAACTTGCTGACGCTCATGGGGTTGCTGCATTTCCACGTCCGCGGGCACCAGACCATCGCCCTGGTAAAAAAACGAAAAAAAACGACCAATTGGGCGCCATTGAGACGTTGATTTCTCTTTTTTTTTCATTGCTTTACAGGTTGGCGGTGCGACGGGCAGCATTGGTGATCCTTCTGGGCGCAATTCGGAACGTGTGCCGCTTGAGCGTGATGTGCTTGAAGCGAATGTGGCAGGAATTGAGGCGCAGATCCACCGATTCTTTGCCAACGGCGCGTCGTACGCCAAGCGACGCGGGTATGTGGACACGGACGCGCACGATGGCACGGCCATGCAGGTGCCCAAGGTGCTGAACAACTACACGTGGTTCCATGGCATGTCGGCGCTCGATTTTTTGGGCAACGTCGGCCGCTACGCACGCGTCAATACCATGCTGGCCAAAGAAAGCGTCAAGTCGCGTCTCGACTCGACGCAGGGCATCAGCTTCACCGAATTCGCCTATCAGCTGCTCCAGGCGTATGATTTCTACTATCTCTACAAGCATCATGACTGCCGCATCCAGGTACGAAAAAAGATAAAAAAAGAAAAAAAATTAAAAAAAAGGTATAAAAAAATGGCCCCCAGACGCTTATTTCGTTTTTCTCTTTTTTTTTTTTTTTTACTAGCTCGGTGGCAGCGATCAATGGGGCAATATCACGGCAGGGATTGACATGATTGGCCGCCGCAACCCGGTCGACCAGGCGTCGCCAAAGGCTTATGGCATCACGATCCCGCTGCTGCTCACGTCCACCGGCGAGAAATTCGGAAAATCTGCCGGCAATGCCGTGTGGCTCGACGAGTCCATGACCACCATCTTTGATTTCTATCAGGTAAAAAGAAAGAAAAAGAAAGATGGTTATGCCATTGACAGCGTTTCTCACTCCCTTTTCTACAAAGTTCTTTATGAAAACCACGGACGCTGACGTTGAAAGATACCTGCCTATGTTTACGCTCCTTCAGGAAAGCGACATCCATGCCATCATGCTAAAGCACAAGGTAAAAAAAAAGTGATGTGGCGCCAATGGCCGCAAATTCACTTTTTCTTTTAATTAGCAACAACCCGAATTGCGAGTTGCGCAGCAGACGCTCGCTGCGGAAATGACCGAATTGGTGCATGGACGTAATGGCAAACCCCCATCATAAGAAAAGGCGGCTGTTCCTCACACTTTTTTGTTTATTGTAGTGGACGCGGTGCGACGCGCTCAGGTGGCGACAAAGGTTCTTTTTGGCGAGGATCTGGCGACGGTGTCTGGTCAGGACATTGTGGATGCGTTCAAGGACGACGCGCACCGATTCACGGCACTGCACCGTGACGATGTCATTGGCAAGGGCATTGACCAGCTTGCCGCCGATATTCAGGCGACAAAGTCCAAATGTAAGTGATTCCGTGGTCAGACCAAGTCTCGTTTCTCATTGCCAATGGCCATTTTTTTTTTCCAATTCGACAGCCGAGGCGCAGAAACGCATCAAAGCGGGTGGATTCTACCTGAACAATGCACGCGTCACGGACCCACGGCAGAAATTAAGCGATGCCGACATCATGGACGGCCTGGTGTGCCTGCTGCGCATTGGCAAGTCGTCGTACCATGTCGTCCACGTGCACGCATGACCGCGCTATTCCATTTCATTCGTCCTGCGAACCATCAAACTCCATCAGACAGCATTAAACACGACATTTACACATCTTGCAGCGTACAATTGGCTGAGACGAGCAACGTGGGCGTGCGCACTTCGACACCAGGGGATTGGGGCGCGTGGTGCATAATAAATTAGGCATGGATGGGATGGATGGATGGCTTTTTTGCTTATTTAGTGCGCGATTGCGATGTGGTTGATCGTGGCGAGCGCATGGCCACGCGTCCGCTCATGTGATCTGTGCGTAAATATGCTCACTGAAACTTTTTCATGCAAGCACGGTTGCACAGACTCTTTAGTCCGGGGCCGATCCAGGGGCGGATTTTCGTGAACCTTTGATACAGTAAATCGATGAAAAAGGCGGGATTCTTTTTTTTTTTTCAGTGACCCCCGTGTCCAATGACGCGAGCATTGCAGGCTGCCAGAAGCATGAACGGGCAAGCCTCCCTTTGTTGGGCATTTCCTACAGCAATTATCATCCATGTGGCGCATGTTTGCATCACAAGGCTTTATTTGCTGCGTCATGAGCTTGGCAATTGGCCCCCCCCGATAGCCCACAGAGTTGTGCAGAGCATGAAAATATATTTTTAAACTTGGAAATGTGTATCAAAAAAGTAGAGTCTAACAAAGGATGGCCTATTTTACAGAGATTGGCTTCAAAATGCGTGTTTTTTTTTTGTCCTAATCTATCTAATTGGCGAGGTATTTGCCGTACAGTGCCTTGTATTGTTCCATAAAGACGAACATGAGGGTGGTGTGGGGACTAGAAACAATTAAAAAAGACGAGAATTAGCCCACAATGCGCTTTTTTTTTGTTCTTTTTTTTGAGGATTTTACCCGATGCGCAAAAAGTGTGCGAGGAAGCCCTTGTAGAGGCCGCGGAAGCCCTCTGTATGGATGATTTTGCGCAGACAATCGAATGTGCTCTTGTAGAGGAGGCCCTTTCCTGTTTTCGGGTCGACGCCCTGGTTGTACATGCGTGTGGAGATGACATCGGGCGGGTTCATGACGACGGCGACGAGGAAGCCTGAGCACATGGAAGTGGCCAGGTGGGTGGGCAGGGTATCGGGCATATTGAAGCGGTTCATGAGCAATTCCTTGCCAAACATGTAGCTGGGCACCTGGACCGACGAGCCCATGGCTGCGCGCAGCACGGCGGCGCTGACGCCGCGGTACAAACCCTTGACACCCTCCTGGCGGTAGATTTGCGCCAATGCCGCAAAAGACGACCCGCGGATCTCGTGCTGGTGGCCAATGTTTTTGAAAACGGGTGAAAACGACTGTCGGCGAGTTTTGATCAAGTACAGCGGCGACCCGAGAATGGCACCCACGACGCCAGCCACGCCACCTGCAAACACGCCGGCAGCCACTTTGCTCTGGGCCGATTGCAAGCCGAGCGTCTCAATAACGGTGTTGTGCACAGGCCCATACAGGCCAAGACGGCTGCCATTCAAGCAAACTTGGTAAATGTATGCGACGCCTAACCCGCGCTGAATGCCCCGGAATCCCTCGTTTTTGAAAATCAAATTCATCGCCTGGAAGCTGTTGTGATACGGCCGCGACGCCACGGAAAGTGTCCCCGCACGCACCAATTCACCTTGCAGCTGTAATCGCGTCTTGACAACCTAATAAAAAGGTGAAAAAAAAACAAAAATGAGCCATCCTTGATCATTCTACCGAGGGCGGGCGCCAATTGGCGCGCTGCGCCGCCGTCCTTCAAAAGAAAGGTCGTTTTACCTCAATCTGTCATAAAATGAAAGAAAAAAAGAGAGACAATGAGCCATTGGACGTTTCCTTTTCTTTGTCAAATGCCAGTAAAACAAGGACGACAAGGGCTTACAGGGTTGCTAAAGGTGACAGCCGACATGGCGGCCAGACTAGCAATAGAAAAGGAAACAAAGAGGTCCTTGTAAGGTGTATGCTTTTTTTCGGTCTTTTGTGCCAAGGCCATAGGTGTTATCGAGAGAATATAAAAAAAAGAAAAGAGGAGAGAGGGGAGGGCAAAAGGAAGGGCTGAAACGTGAAACGAGAGAGAGAGAGAAAAAAAGGTAAGGAAAAAGAAAAAAAAGAATAGAGGCCGCCATGTACCTTATTTTGCCTTTTTATGGATGGGTTGGCAGGATTTACCCCGCGCGGAGCCAATCACCGTGCGCTTTGCGGCCCGGCTTTGGAGATGCTTTGAAATCTGGTAGGCCCGGCTGACCAATGGCATGACCCATGACACTGATGATTCAAAGCGCTGTCGCTTTTGTTCGTTGGCGGGCTCGGCTCTTGTTTTTTCCATTTGGAAAGCCACATCCCCATTTTTTTCTCTTTTCGATTGCATGCACTTGGCGCGTTTAAATTAGAGATGGCAATTGGACATCACGACTGAGCAAAAGGGAATCGATTTAATTATCATGCATGTATGAAAAAAGCAAAATAACTAAAAAAAACACAAGTTTAGGTGGTCGTGGTGGTCTTTGGTGGCGTCAATGGGGGATTGGACGCGGTGAGAGTGTCAGCGCGCTCAGCATCCAATTCGCCAAGCAGGGTGGCGGCCGTGGGGCGTGCCTTTGGGTTGTGATGGAGGCATCTTTTGATGGTGTCGATGAGTTTTGGGTCAACGAGCGTGACATTGGCGTCGCGCGTGTAATAATCGCGCTGGTAGGGGTATACATTGCCGCGACCGTTGCTGCTGCTTGCCTCGTAGCGCACCGCGGTCGCATACGGCACCGCGTACGTGGGGTCACACACGCGTCGCGACGACGATTTGCCCGTGTCATCGGCAAAAGGCGTGCGTCCATAGATCATCTCGTATAAAATGCATCCGAGCGCCCAAATATCCGTGGCAAGCGTCAGCTAAGAAACGAGCAAGCGTGTCAGCAAGCGCAGTCCATTTCCATTTCCTTCCATTTCCTTTCTTTTTTGATTTTTGACCATGCATCTTACGCGGAAGCGCTTGGGCTCGTGGGTGTGATAGCGGAATGATTCTGGGGACATGTATGCGGGCGTGCCAATGGCCCTAGAAACGTACGAATAGCCCGTGTCGCTCGACAGCTTGATGGAAATGCCGAAATCAATCAGCTTGAACTCGCTGTTTGGCATGACCAGCATGTTGTGCGGCTTCAAGTCTCTGTGCAGTGCATGTACGTCATGGATCGACTTGACCGCGCGCACCATCTACAAAAAAAAAAAAAAAAAAAAAAAACGCATCGCGACGCAAAATGAGCCTCTGGCTGCGCTTTTTCTTCTTCTTTCCTCTTTTTCTTCAAGTATTTACCTTGTACCAGTAGTCGCGGATGGTCTCCATGCGCAGGGGGCTTTGGCGCATGTTGTAGAGCGCGGTCGTCAGGTCATAGGAACCCTCTTCCATCACCTACGTAAGAGCAAAAAAAAAAATCAAAAAACCCAAAATAATTAACATTTGGCGCGTTTTGCAGCTTGGCCATGGCGTAAATCCGATGCTTACAATGTACAGATCGTCGGTCTTTGGGCTCTGCTCAAAGGTGAAGAAGCGAGGGACGTAGCGGACACTGTGTTTTTCAAAATAGCGAAGGAATTTGATCTCCTCGAGGCACGCCTGGAATGCTTCTGGGTGGAGGGTGCTTTTTTGTACGTATTTGAGCGCGACGGTGCGGTTCAATTTGCGGCTAAAGACGCGGTACACGGTGCACGAGCCGCCGGAGCTGATGACATTCAAGACCTGGAACAAATAGCCATGCACCACGACTTTGCTCTGCAATTCTTTGCGTGGTGGTCGCGCCGACGATGACGATGACGACGAGGCTGGCACCTGTGCCTGTGGTTGCTGTTGTTTGGCCGAGATGGACGCCTTTTGCTGCGATGGCGGCTGCTGCGGCTGCTGAGGGAGAGAATGAAGGGGAGGGACAGGCTGCAATGGCTTGTTGGCCACTGGCTGTGAGGATGCAGCAGACAATGAGGCGGATGTCTTTGGCAAATCATGAAAGGACGATGCACTTGGCTTTTTCAGTTGCTCCAATTGCTGCTTGGCTCTGGAAACGACGTCATTGTGCTGCTGCGCCTTCGATGGCTCTTTCGATGGCTGCAATGGCTGCAATGGCTGCAATGGCTCCTTTTGCGTCTTGGCTGCGTGCGGCTTCAATGCAAACGACTTTTTCTCGCCGTGCGCAAGCGAATTTTCGTCATTTTCGTCATTTGCGCCATTTTCGTCCCGATGCGCGAGCGCGCGGCGTGCCGAGTTGGTGGATTGCAGCTCCTGCCAATTTTTTTTTAAAAAAAAGTGAGCATGACGCGACGCGCGTGAATTGCTTCTTTTTTCCTTTTTTTGTTTTTTACCTGCAGAAACGCGTGTCTGTCTTTGGCGTGATCCTTTTGGCGGCGCATGAGGTCCTTTGGGATGGGTGCGGCGGAGAATCGAGGTGGGATGGCGCGTTTGGCGGCTGCGTAGGGCGTTTGGAGATCCATGGCGTGAATGGTATGGGTATCGTGGTGGTGAGGATGATGGGGCGATGAGCATTGGGCGGTGTTTTGTGTTTTTGGCTTTGTGGAGATGGTTGAGATTGAGGCGGAGGACGCCGAGCCGCGGAGGAGGTGCAGATCGTCGTCTTCGTCTTCGTCGTCGTCATCGAGGGGCATGGCCAGAAGGAATTGCACGTCGTTGGCAATGTCTTCCTGGGCAAGAGCAAACAGGTCTTGCTGGTGGCTCTTTTCCCCGGAGATTGAGGTGGCCGGGGTGTAGCTAGTGCTGCTGGATGGATGGAACGTGGCATCGTGCTTGTGCGAGAGTGTCTGTGGAAGGCTGCTCAAAGCACTGTTGCCCGTCCCCGCCCAATTCGTCGTCTTTTGCTTTTTATCGGCGTGATTCGCCTCGTCAGCGTCGATTCTGCCCGCGACATTGTGGCTGGAACGCTGGATCGTGGCGCGCGGCGAGCGAGCGGCGACATTTTCCTTGTTTTCCAATGGCTGCAGAGGCGAATGCAAGCGCTTTGGTACTTTTGCATCGATGTGTGGCCGTCTGGACGTCGTGGGCTCCTTGGGCATCGTGCTGTTCCTGGGTGACGCCGCAAAAGTGCCGGGATTTTGTAATTCAGCGTGTTTGGACGACACACGCCTGCCGCGAAGAAAGTCGGGCGTGGGCGACCGCGTCCAAGACGGTCGAAGGACGCCCGGCGAAGACAACGACGGCGCATCGAGCGGCTGGAACGGATCAATATCACCAATGGGGCTAAAAGGGCCGATGCCTGGCTCCATGGGCGGCAAAAACAAGAAAGAAAGAAAAAAGGGGGGATAGAAACGATGCCACAGAGGGGGGAAAACAAGCTTCAATAGAGCAATGCTGCAAGAAAAGGGAAAAGTAAGCTAAAGGAAACGAGAGGGAATCACAAAAGAAACGAATAAAAAAAAAAAAAAAAAAAAAGAGGAACGAGGAAGAAAAAGGAGAGAGACAAAGAAAAGCGGAAGCCTAAAAAAGGGCGCGATTTTTTTTTTATTTTGCAAAAGGGGAGCGGCATTTCAAAATCGGATGCATTTTGCCTGCGACAAAAAAAAAAATGCTGTTTCCCTTCTTCTTTTTTTCTTGTCCTGACGCGCCACCTTTCTGCACCCATGGAGTCTATTTCTAGGCTTTTTATCGACGACCCCCTTGATCCCATCGACGACTGGGAACAGGTAAACTGTGCTTTTCTCTCTATTTATCAAAAAGTACTGACGCGAGCCCCTTTTTCTTCTTTTTCTTTTTCTTTGCAATCCACAAAGGACCTGGCCGCCTGCTACGCCCAATACCGCCAGGACACGGCAGATAAATCCGAGCTGGAGCTGCACACGTACCTTCAGGAGAAGGTAAAACGCGAGATTTACCCCATTTTCTATTTTTTTACACTTTTTTTTTTAAAAAAAAAAAAAGGCGTCGCGGTCCAGGGAGGATTATGTGCGCCTGATCGGCGGTCTGTTCTATGGCGCTGTCACTGAGCCCGAGGCTATTCGCCAGCACTTTCAATTTATCACGGTTGTCAATCGCGATCAATATGTGTGTGTCAAAGATCGTCTATATGCGCTCGTCAAGACCGTCAAGTTTGCGCTGCTGCAGCGCCACGTGCTCACCAATGTAAATGAACGCAAACGGACGCGATTGGGGGACGCAAATGGCTGATTTTGCCCTCTTTTTGATTAGATGCTCTGGATGTTCAATGAATTGACCCTGATGAATGTGGCCAACATGGACGGTCTATATGTGTGGCTGCTGCGGCAGATCCGCGGCGGTGCCGATATCGGTGCCAACAACCTGTTCCTGGCCGACCAGGTGCTCCGCCTGCTCGAGCAGCATCGCCGATGGCTGGACAATGCGCCGCGACTCCTTGCCACCGCCGTGTACCTGTACTTGCGCCTGATCCCCGAACATCGCTCCATCACCGCCACACCCCTGCAGCAAAAGGAAATCCGCTTCGTCGTCACCATGCTCCGTGAAAAGGTAAAAAATTGCGAAATACGTGCATTTCCGTTGTCTGGGATGCGTCTTTCCTCTTTTTTTTGAGCAAAATGACATGAGACGCGGCAGGTGGCGTATATGGAGACGCGTTTTTGGCATGCTTTTTCTTTTGTTTTGTGGCGATTGAACTCATTTTTTTTGGGGCTGTAGTGGACGGCATGCAGCGTGATTGGACGCGATCTTGTGCGCGCGCTGCAGGATGTGTATCATTTGCCCGACTTTCAGCACGTGTGGAACGACCTGGTGCATCGGCCGCAGCAATTTGCGCCCAATTTCCCCGGAATTCACGCACTGCTAAAGACGCCCACACACAAGGACTTTTTAAAGAGTCGCCTCACACCCGACATGGAGCACAAACTGATGTTTATCTTGCAAGAGGTAATCTCTGGTGGGGAAAGGGAAGGGAGAGAGGCCAATGGCTGACCATCCCTCTTTTTTTTAAAAAAAAATTATACAGCTTCGCTTCAATTCGTATCAGCGTAATCTGAATTGGTTCATGCAACGGTTCTGCAGCCACGGGGATGGCGAGGGCTTTCTTGTGGACATCATTCGCTACATTGTCGCCGGATGGTATCCGAACAACCAGCTGCTGCAGAGCGACATTGTGCCTCGCTATGTGATCATTGGGTCCCTCCTTCGTACGATCAAGGTAAAAACCCCTTCTGAAAATAGCAAATTCGACGCGTCTCTTACCTATCCCATTTTCGCGCGACGCGCACACAGAGTGCCGTGGTGTCGGCCAATGTCAAATTAGCCATGACGCTGGATTGGCTCTTTTTCGAGCCAAATGACAACCTGATGTTGATTGGTAAGCCCCAAAGAGAAGAAAAAAAAAGTTGGCGCGTGGTCCATTGGGTTCTGATCCTCGAAAGTAGAGCCTGCCATGCTGCTCATGGAGCGATCCGTCGAAAGGTACCCGCACATCACGTCCACCATGCTCGAATTCCTCTACCACGCCTCCAACGAGTACTATGTGCCCATGCGCAACGACATCAAGCGTTCGCTCATCTGCGGCATGCAAATCATGCTTAAAATGATGGTCATCCGGTAAAGAAAAACCGCCAATTTTTAAATTTTTATGTTTTTGTTCATTTCCTTTTTGATTTTTTTAGGAGTCTCGCGCCGATTTATCAGTGCCCGTCGCTCGAGCCGCCTGTGCGCAAGATGATCAAAGTGTTATTTGGCGAATGTCTGCAGCTGCCATCCACAGAAGACGATGATGCCGCCACCAAGTCTGCTACGACGCCTGCTTCTGCAGCAAAGTCGGCTCCTGCACCCGTTCCAGCCGGCGACGCGCCAGCTGTGCCACCAATGGACGCACCCATGGAGGAGGAACCTGTTGCTGCGGTCGTGGATGATGATCTGGAACCAGGAGAGGCCATTGATGACGTGGTCATGCAAGAGGCGACGACGACGACGATTCCTGCGGCTGTCGAGGACGTGGTGCCTGTGGTGGCGGCCATTGAAACGCCCCCGACTTTGACGACGGCCCCCGTGGTGGTCGAACAGCCTGTTGTGGCGCCAATGGACCCTCTTGATGCGGACGACAGTGATTATTCCGATGTGGACGACGGAGCTATGGATGTAGATGGCACCCCTGACGAAGGCATGCAATCGAGCCAGTCGTACTGGATCTTTGGCGACGCCATTGAGCGATTCCAGGCCGCATGCAAGCTCCTGATCGCCAGCGCCGCAAATGATCCCGATGAGGCAAGCGTCCAGCTCATCATTACCAAGCGCAGCCTCAAGGAGATCCTCGCCGTCTATCTGCGCATGGTAAAAAGAGAGAAAAATCAGAGAAAAAAGAGCGAGAAAAAAAGATAAAAAAAACGAGAAATAGGTGGGGATTCTCACTCTTTCGTTTTAGACGATTGCGCCAGAGACGCTGACGAGCAGTCTAGGGTCGTGGATTGTCAAGGTAGGCACACGGCTGCTGCTGGCACACTCGCATGTAGACTATGGCAAAGTCATGGTGTCCGAGGATGCGCTGATCATGGATGGGGTCACCGATCCGCTTGATGAGATCTTTTGGCTCTATTGGACCCACAAGGACGACGCGGCAAATCGCGAGAAAATGGTCCAATTGCTCTCTGCACTCGCCCGCCGCTGCAAACATGGCAAAAAACATCTCGTCGGCATGCGCTGGTGGGCATTCATCGCAGGGTAAAAAAAAAAAAAAAAAAAAAAAAAAAAAAAAAAAAAAAAAAAAAAAAAAAAAAAAAACACGCGCATACAAAAAAAGTCAAAAAAGATTGACGTGTTTTTGATGCCAGACAACTGGCAGCTCACCCCCAATCGTCCGACCGATGGGCTGAAACCATCGCCACAAGCTATCAAGAGATCATGATCCCCAGCGACGCTCAGGCCGAAGAGATGGACGATGCGGATGCGCTACCACGCGCACTGTTCAAGGATCTCAAGGTAAAAAAAAAAAAAAAAAAAAAAAAAAAAAAAAAAAAAAAAAAAAAAAAAATCAGGCATTTGCATGGCTCAATTCCCACCTTTTTCTTCGACCTAGATGCTCTCCAATTACAACCTTGAGGCGTTTGCATTAGTGATTCCGTTTGTATACCGGTATTTGGCGTCTGCATCGGTGGGTCGCGTGGATTTGCTGCGTTTGGTGGCGCGCATGGCGCTCCCGCCAGATGTTGCACTGCTTGGCGTTGCGCTGCAAGCGGGCACCACGCGCGTGTTTGGTCGACACGCGGACCACCGCGTTCTGGGCACCGCCATGGCGCAAATGGATCATTACGAGCTTGCCACCGCATGGCACCTGTTGGACGCCGAATTGCAGGCACATGACGTGCTCTATGACCATTGGCGTGCCAACGGCATTGACGATCTGCTTGATGGCAAGGGTAAAGAAGAAAAAAACGAGCAAGTGTGACCATAAACGCCCTTTTATTCACTTTTTTGCTAGGTGCCGAGGTGCTTGCCATGCTTTTGACGGCATTGTCGCATGTGAATGCCAGCGCGGTGCTCGTACAATCCTTGCTGCGGTTCTGTTCGCGCTCGCAGCCACCATTGGTCGTGGCTGTCGCGCTAAAAGCGTGGCACATGCGTGACGCGCGCGAAACAGCGACCGCGCTCAAAAATCACGCGACAACCGCCATCCGCGACGTCCAACAGACCGCACTCGACACTGATGGCGCCGCAGAAACACTCGCCATCTTGCTCGTTGACACGCTGCAACAATGGTGGCAGACCGCGGATGACAATCTTGGTAAAATTCACAATTTTTTTTAAAAAAAAAATGTTGATTGTACTGAATCTTGGTTTTTTTTTTTTATTAGATATCTATCTGCAAGATGCGGAATTGATGTCCGTCCTGGCGCAATTGGCCGGCAAAGTGGACAGGACATGGCCGACGGACTGGGCGCCGACGTCGCGGACGGCGACGCCTGTGGAAAAAGTACAACATGAAGATGACGACGACGAAGGTGACGACGACACCCCCGCCCAGCGCGCACGAAGGCGCGCTAAAAAAGTGATACCCTTGAGCGACGATGACGAATAGAAGCGAAGCCACATGCATCTCAATAAAATACGCGCACTTTAACTTGTCGCGCCTGTTTTCTCAAAAAAAAAAAGTGATATTGTCAATGGTTGTCCAGAAAGGTAGATTTCATCGGTTTTTGGCATCAGGCGTCAACCTGGGCAATGTAACCGCGACGAGCGCAATAAAAACGAAAATCTTCTTGCTTAATTTGCGCTTTGTTCACTAACTCGACCAAGAATGCGTCCATCCATTCTTGTTTTGACGTCAAACGAACGAGAAATTCAAGGCAAGAAACATAGTTACCATTTGCATTGTCCCGTCAGTCATGAAGGGGCACCACCCCTCAAAATCTTAAAACAGCGGTGGCGAGCTCCAAAAATTAAAATGGAAAAAGCGGGTCTCCAGAATCGCGCCAAATTCGCACATCCAGATATATGACATTAAGAAACGGCGAATAGGTCAAAAAAGGACCTTGATTCATCTGGTCATTGGCGAGCAATGAGTGAATTTAGATTTAAATTCAAAATGGAATTGCTTGATCGGTACCCGTCGTGGAGCCGCGCTGACGCGTCCATTAACAAGAGGTGCTCCAGGCGCATGAATTCTGTGTGGGCAAGGACCGGAGGACGCGTCGGTGGCGCGAACCATCACGCGTCGAAAGTGGGACTAAAATCGGCCTATTTTGTTTCGCGCGTCACGTTTCCCGAACGCGAGTTTTCATAGATCACGAGCATCCGCGTACGCGCCAGGACGCGCTCATTTGGATGGTTCGCGTTTCGACGCGCTGCAGTCAGTGCTCGTTGAGGTTGACTTAAGCTGAAAAGCACCTCTAAGACTCACAAAAGCGCGTTTAGCTCCAAAACCAGCGTTTTGATCCCAGGGTTTTATTGCATTTCTAACAGTGAATAAGGTGTGTTTTACCATGTGGTTGAATGGCGTGGTGATCTGAGGACCTTCATTTCACCCGTTTCAAAGCGACTGTACCCCTTGGGAAATGGGCGATTTTCGAAAATCGGCTATTGTGCGACACTTGTTGGTCGTAGACCCTTCTGGATGGGCTCATTTGAATGACTACGATTGCGATTGTTCGTGCAAGTGATAAAATGCTCTTGTGGGACGGCTGTTTGGCCATAAACGACTGTAAGCAAGAAACAGGCTCTAATTGTCAATATTTTATTTTGTTACCAGTTCAACTACCACTTTTTTTTGGCCGAGCACGGGAATACAGAAGGCCAAAAGTCCCTGGGGAGCCTTTTGAACCGCGTATATTGGAGCAATGGCGCCAAAATAAAGGCATCAAGTAATGCCAAAATGCGCTATTTCAAGATTTATTGGCGCTGCACTGATTCAATCTTTTTCAAATTTGGATATGCTTTTCCTCTTGAACACTAAGGCGCTGCGCCAAGTTAAAATTTGTTAAAATATGTCCTTGGTGAAGATTTTATCAAAAAAATGTTATTTTATACGATTTGCGTGATTTTAAGTTGTTGAGCCCATGGGCCAAAGACGCGCTGGTCGTGATTGGAGGGTTCATTGGGCACGCGGCGCTCGAAAAAGAGTGGCAAGTTGGGATTGAGCGGGGTGCGATGAGGCGGTGGGCCAATCATGACGTTCCAAGCAATAAGTCAAATGGAGCTGGCCTTGGAAGTTGATTGATTTTTGCTTTTCTTCCTGCTTGCCTCCCCCCGTCCCCTTTTTCACTTTCTTTTATCATCAACACCTTACCATGAGCTCGTCTGAAGCGCAAGAAACCTTCAAGGATGTCATTGAAGTGCCCAAGGTCTTTATCAAGGATGGTTTCCAGTTCATCAACCGCTGCAAGAAGCCTGACCAAAAGGGTACGGCCTGACATTGCCAGTGACGCGCGCACAAAGCGTCCAATTCGACGAAAAACGCATGGTCCTCTAATACGTTTTTGGTTTTTGTAGAATTCATGAAGATCACGCAGGCGGTGGCCATGGGCTTTGCTGCGTTGGGCGCGCTCGGTTACATTGTCAAGGTAAGAGAATCAAACAGGGCAACAGAGAAACCTGGCAACGCGGGCCCAATGGGTCGATGAACATAGCCCTTGCTCATTTTTCTCTTTTTTTTTTTTTTTTTTTTTACCAATAGTTGATTCACATCCCCATCAACAACATCCTTGTCGGCTCGGCCTAAGTGGGTTGGTCGTGCTCTTTTTTTTTTTTTATCTCTGTTCCTTTGTAAATATGCCTTTCTGATTTCCTTGTGTCGATTGTGCGCACGCGATCCCTTTTTACCTAATTGTTTGTGGACCAGGCGTTTTGGTCACAGCCACTCCCCCTCTTGCCTCCCTCGCCAATTTCAATCGCCGCGCATGAACCCGCAAAAGGAATTTCTCAAAAATAAAAAAAGTCAATTCTGCCTTCTTTGACCTTCCTCTTTCTTCTTTTTCACTTTTAAACACACTTGCAACGCTATGGAGCAGCAGATCCTCGAGGTAGGGGAAGCATGTGCCCGGCCTTTTCTCTTCTCAGACTGACGTGAGGCTTGCTTTTAGCTTTTAGACTTTTTACACCAGCCGTCCTTGGAGGTAAAAAGCGAATTTTACGCCCGTCCAAGCCTTCAACGTCAATTGACACCCTATTTTCTTTGCTAGGTCCGCGCCATTGCGCTGCACCACCTGATCGCCTTCACGCCAAAAAACTCGGAGCACCAGCCGCTGCTTATCAGCAAGCGCGAGACGTTGTGCAAGGACTTGAAACAGCTCGTGCAAGAAGACCCCGTAAAGCGACCACCCCCCCCTTTTTTTTTAAGCTTTTTCGTTCCCTTTTTTACTCACGTTTCCTTGTCGTTTGTTAGATCACGGCGCACGACGCGCTCAAGGGTCTGATCAACTTGTCTGGCGACCCACGTATCCAACAAGAGCTGGACGACGCTGCATTCATTGAATACATTTGCTTGCTGATTCGCGTAATTTCATTTGCCCACGCCCGTTTTTTTTTCCCACCGCGTTACACACGCGACGCGATGACGACGACCGGGGCCAAAAAAAAAAAAAAAAAGACACGTAATTCACACGCGTTTTTTGATGTATTTTAGGTGCCTAAATCGGTGCTTGCGGATCTTGCATGCATGTTGCTGTCGAATGTGACCAAGAACGAGGGCGCGTGTGGCAAGCTGCTGCAGATGAAGGCCGAGCCGTTCCCTGGGCTGTCGGAATCGACGTCCATGTTGGACCAGCTTGTCGAGGTCTTTCACAAGGGCCATCTCAAGGCGTACAACGAGCAAGCCAATTACAATTTCTTGGCGAGCGTTTTTTCCAACCTGTCTGGCGTAAGTTTGGGGAAGAGGAGGACGAGCAACGGACGCAATTGGCTCATTTTTCTTTTTTTTTCAGCTCCAAACGGGTCGCGAGTTTTTTGTAAAGGACTCGGCCGACGGCCTGGCGCCCATTACCAAGCTTCAGATCTTCACGGAGGATTCGGACGTGATTCGTCGTGGCGGCGTGATCACCGTCATCAAGTGAGTCGGCCAAAAAAAAAAAAAAGAAGAGGAGAGGAAAGCGGCAAGAAACGCGTCAATCGACGCGTTTTGTGGTCGTTCCATGGTGTCCAGGGCCCCTTGACGCGTCCTTTTTGTCTCTTTGCTGACTGACTCGTTTTATGACAGGAATTGCTGCTTTGAGACGCGCGAGCACGAGCGCCTGCTGGATGTGGAAAAGCTGAACACGCTGCCGTTCATTCTGCTGCCTCTGTGTGGCAATGAGGAGTATGACATGGAGGAATTTGAGCAGTTTCCCGAGGAAATTCAGCTGCTTGGCGACGACAAGGTACACACATCTTTGTGCTCAATTCCCGGGGATTTATCCTTTTTTCGCCTGCTGACGCGCTTTTTTTCATTTTTTTTTTTTTTTTGGTAGAAACGCGAAGTTGACAGTGTGCTGCGCATGATGCTTGTGGAAGCGTTGATTCTGCTGACACACTCAAGGTTTGGCCGCGACTATATGCGCGACAAGCAAGTGTATCGCGTGATCCAGCGCTTGCACGCGCAAGAGACGGACGAGGACATCAAGGAAAAGTGCGAAGCCCTTGTGGACATGCTCATCCGCGATGAGACCCAGGCCGAGATCACCGAGGTCCAGGAGGATTATGACGATGACGATGACATGGTCATTGAAGAAATTGCCTAGATTCAACACCATTTTTTAGATTTTTTTTGTTTTTCTCCATGAAATGAAAACGCTTATCCCCCCCACGCACAATTGACACTTTTTTTCACAAGAGCGCGAGTCGCCATTGCGGGGGTTTCCGGGGTCCAACATTGCTCTGTTTCACAAGCAAAAAGGCACATTATGCGCTTTCTACACTGGCGCGACATTGGGGAATGCAAATAAAAGGCGAATGGAAATTGTGCTTTATTCTAGAATCATTTCGATCGAGAGGGGATGTGCAAAAAAAGGGGGAAAATCAAGAGAGTATCGTCAAAGAAGCCTGGAAAAGCATAAAAACAAAAAAAAAAAACAGATGAGTATGAGCCATTGTTTTTCATTGAGTCCTCCTATTTTACCCTTCTTAGTGGGCATCGCTGCGGCCACCAATGTACTTGATGGCATCGCTGACGGTCTTGATCTCATCAGCCTCCTTGTCGGGGATCTCGACCGAGAAGTCCTCCTCGATGGCCATGATAACCTCGACGGTGTCCAACGAGTCCAAACCGAGATCGTTGACGAAGTTGGCTTGGGGAGAGATCTATGAAAAGCGAAACAAGGTGAGTCGACACGTCCAAGAAAAAGGCAAGAATTGACGCGCAAAACGCGTCAATTGCACAAAATGGCGCTTTTGGTGTGTTGGTTTGCAGGTTTTTTTATTTCGTTTACCTTGGCTTGATCGACCTTGTCAAAGCCCTTGAGAATGTCGAGGACGCGGGCCTCGATATCGGACTGGGACAGGGCGCCGGCCGAGTAGTAGCGCTGGAAAGCGGGGGTGGCGCGGTACATGGAAGCCTTGGCAGCGGCGTTGAACAAGAGAGTGGGGCGGAACATAGTTGGTATTGGCAAAAAGTGAAAGAAAGAGGAACAAGAAGCTAACCCACGCGAACACTGCCTCACAAAATAGCCTTAAAAACAAAAAAAATGGGCCATTTTGTTTTCCGCCTCGCACAATCCAACCACGCAATCCCGACCGGGGCTTTTGTGACGCTCATCCTGGCCATGCCCCCGCTCAACAGGCACATGAACCCATTTGCACTGCGGCTCGTATCATTATGTTTTTTTAAAAAAAAAAAAAGAAAATCGTCATGAAACATGGTTTTAGCCGCCCATGAACGTATTCATTGTGCTTGCGATGATCCAATGGCACGTCGGTGAACGCATTGGACACCCTGTGCATGGATGCAAGCCACTAAGCAAGGGCGGCCGGCACCGGAGCGGCGCAATTGGGCCGCCGCGGACCTAAAAAATCCACCCATTCGCTCTTTTTCTTTCTCCCTCTCTCTCTTTCTCTCTCACTTTTTTACATATCAACATGGATCGCCAGCAAGTCGGAAAGCCCCAGTCGTTCGGCCAAGCCCTGTTCGCCCCCGAGAACCGCGCCGAGAACATCAAGATTGCCCTGTCCGTCTCTGTTTTCGCCGGCGCCGTCGTCTTTTTGCGCCAATTTGGCCAGCTTCTCGCCGTCTAAGCACCTTTTTTCACCTGCACGCCACCCACCTGTCACCAACCAACATCTCGATTTACCCCACTCCTATCGATCTCATTGATGCAACCGCCCATTTCGCTCATCTAGAAAGGCATTCTCCGATTTGTACATTTCACAGCCTTAAAATAAAACATAAACGATGAAATCCAGGATGTTTTTTTTAATAGAGGTCAGGCAAGCAGCGGCCTGGCTCTTGAGACGGGTCAACATGAGGACAAAAGAGAGATAAATGAGGAAACGAGAGGAAAAAAAGGGGGGGAATCACAGGTACAAGCGATGGTGGTGTTCATCGACGCCGCCGTGCTTGAGGATTTCCTTGAGCTTTGTGTCATTCAGGGGCACAGTCATGCCCAGCTTGCCACACGCGGTCGCGTACGCCGCACACGTGTCGGCGGTGACAATGTGCTTGCCGAGCAACGATTCCTGCAGCGAGAACAGTGCGTGGCACTCAATGCCATAGATCTCGCACTAAGGGTTTCATGGGGAGAGAGGGGAGAGCGTGAGCGGCCATTGTGATCGATGCATTGGGGGGGGGAATGATCGCGTCTTTTTTTTTTTTTTTTTTACCTTGCCAATGATCGCGGCCGCCAAGTCGCGCACCAAGTTGGGTGGCTCATAGTGGGGCACATTGGGCACCTTGTTGCACAAAAAGAAAGAGCGTGGGGGTGGGTGAGCAATTACATATAGGACGCGTCATCTCATGTTTGCGTGTACCTGCTGCGCGCCGGATGTGTGCAGCCATCGGATAAAAGGTGGTTCTTCTTGCGCATTCCATTCAAGCGAGGTATATTCAGAGGGCACATACGAGTCCAGAAGCACGACCCTGGGCAATACAAAAGAAAACGAGGTGAGCGGGACGCGTCAATGGTCGCCCCATGAGACACAAAAGCAGGTTTTACTTGTTTATGCGCAATTGATCCATGAGCAACTTTGCCAATGCGTGCGCCTGGGCCATGTCCACGGCATTCAGCGCCGCGTACACCATGTCCTTGGTCGTGTACAACTTGCCGACCTCCACTGGCTTTTTGTCGGCGTCCGCAGGCTAAAAAGAGGGTCGTCAGGCATACAATTGGCAGTCTCTACTTTTTTTCTTTACTTTTGTGTTGATCTGGGCGGTTTCCGGGGCACTGACGGCGTGAAGGTACTGCTGTCCGGCGTGCAGGCCAACGACAAGCGTGATAGCTTCGGTGGGTAATGGCTGCGTCGTGTGTAGCTCGACCTGGTCCACCTTGACCTGCTCTTCATGGCCCTCGTCGTCGCTGTCGTCGAACGTGTAACGCAGAGGTGCGCTGGGGAACTCGTCTTCCAAATCCTGCACACAAAAAAAAGAACAAGCACCGGTGAGAAAAAAAGAAAAACACCCTAAAACAGCGCCACTGCCTCGTCGTTGCACTCATAGATTACCATGCTTGCTTTTAAAAAGTAAAGAAGTGAAAAAAGGAAGCGTCAGCACACCGAGACGCGTAATTGTGCTCCATGTTACCGCATTGAAAGCCCGCCGCCCTTTTGTCGCCGGTGAGTGCGCAGCATATCATAAATTTGAATATTTTCCATTTTTGCACTTTCCCGCCTTATAATCCTGCTGAATATGCCACGCATTATGCAAAGCGCATCCATGGCGGATTCATTTGTCGCTTCTTTGGCACTCTGTGTGATACTGTAGTGCTTACGTAAATGTCATGATACCTCGCAGGAAGTGCCCGACAAAATGCACAAAAAATAAGCACGAAAGCACGATTTTCATCGTTTTTTTTTGTATTTTGCACGCAAATAAAGTGCTTGATCCGTCCACGTTTCGATCTCGGTGCGTCAGTGGTGGACAAAACCTGATGACGCGTCACGCGTGCTATCATTTCAATGCCTTAAGCATCGCGCTACCGTATACTGTAATACAGTACCTTTTTTCAAACACCAAAGTCGCAAAGTGCGAGTTTTTTAAACTTTGTCGGCCTACCGTGCCTCCAGAAAATTTTTACAGCCCACTTTCCCGCCAATGAAAATCGCGTCGTCACGGCAAGAACCACAGCCCAGTCCTCGCGTCGGGTTCGCCAGATTTTTTTTGAGCTTGCGAATTCCAAAAACCTTCGATTTGATGTACTGTACAGTATTTTGCATTCACCTCGCCATCTGCATGAGTGATCACGCTCAAAAACACCTGCATTGCAATCCGCGCAAAGTTTGCAACAAAAAATCTTAAACCCCCAATGCGCCACGAGCCCATCCATGACCACTTTTGAAAAATTCAGGGCATCAGGGGTCACTCAGGGGTCACACATTTCAATCTCAGAAAGTGCCAAATTTGGGAAATTTCGAACTCCGAGTGATCAATGCATCCCAAACAGGTAACTCCGACACTTTGCTATTGGCAGACAAAATGACAGATCGCCCCACGCACCCTAAGAAAAAAAAGCCCAAAGAGTGACGCATGAACGGTCAGTGACTGGAAAAACGTGCCTACTTTGGGCAAGATTTTTTTTGCAAAAATTTAAAGTTTGACACTTCCAAATTAAGTGCGTGGATTGCATGGAATTTTTATTTTTTTACAGTACAGTACAGTATTTTTTTATTTTTTTTATTTTATTTTATCATATTTTTTTGCTTTGCATATTTTTGTACTGCTGAGTATGTAAACTGAATGGGCTGCAGGCTGCTGAAAAAATGACCGATGCGGCGCCCAGCCTTGGGAGAGCAGTAGCCCGCCAGTGGGACCGCTAGCCCGCAACGACAATCTTGCCCCGGCGGGGGCTGCTACAATCAACGAACGAGCAAAAAACTGCAGCAGCCGTGGGGTCCCTGGTGCAGGCGACGAAGAAGCCATGATGCAGTGAGAACTGTTGCTTGTGGTGTGGTGTTTACTGTATTGGCAGAGCCAAAACAAGCCGGAACAATAATAAGAAACAAAAAATAAAAGGTGTTGTCGAGAATGAGGGGAGGGAATTGAAAAAGAGAACAGTGATTGAGGATTATGTATGATGACGACACCCCCCTTTTACAGTATTATGCATTTGTTGCTGCTTGGGGCCTTGGGCATTGCTACTTGAGCGAGATCGTGGCCGACGCACGCGTCGCTACAGGGGTCACCGAGCGAGTGTCATGTGAATTGGGCGTCCATCGAGCGGGGTGCGGCGAGGAAAAAAAATACAGCGATTACTACAGTATACAGTATAGTATTTTATTTATTTGTTTTCTCTTTTTTGAAACGAATGAACGCCAAAAAAAACATGGTGCAAGGGATGACAACACTGGTGCTTCTTTGCGAGGGGTTTCTTCGACGGGGAGCAAGTGGCGGCGTTGGTTGTTGCGCGCGTGTTGACTGTTGAGAGGAGGGTTGTGTCCGTGCAAACAACAGTGAGGTCAGGTTTGCTGCGTGGGAAGTGAGGTGGTGATTTTGTTGGAATGCGCCGGCACTGAAAGTTGGCAAAATTGACCGAGGAAGTTGGCACCAAAGATGCAGGCAGGGGTGTATCGTGTATGCATACCGGGTAAATGACGTTGAGAGTGTTTCATACTGTAATTTCGTAAGATGATCCTTTTTTTGACTTTCGCGCAGAAGCAGCAAGATACCGGTACGTACTTGTCGGCGTGTGAGTGATTCAAAACTTGCCTCGGCAGCAGTGAGTGCCGAATGTTGTTGTACAGTATGACGCTCCATGTGTTTGATGAGATGTGGAAACCTTGAGGTTGTTGCAGGAAGAAGTTGGGAGAGTGAGGAACGATTTTGCATGAATGACGCGTCGCGTCGGTCGTTGAATTTTGCATTGACGCGTCCGTGTTACGGATGCAGACTGTGAGTGTACGTACTGTAGAATGATCACGGCTAATGCTTGCTGCGCCAGCCTGAGCCGTGACAGGATGGATCGCCCAGTTCTATCATGATCATATTTTGCTGGCATGTTTTTTTTTGTTTTCCACACGGAGCGACCACCCTTGCACCCTTCCCAAGTAGTGTATCATAAGTTTGACGCAATTCTGGTGAGTCGAGAGCTCGAGACCCACATTTTTCAATTTTTGTTTTGAGCGCGTTGCGGCTCATCATTAGCCGCCTCGAGGCACTCAAGCGGCAGTTGGCACCCTAGCGAAATCCTCGTTATACGTAACGTAGTTAATTGAAATTTTTATTTGGCTGTGTGTAACGAAAAAAGTTGTTGTATTTGCCGTCCTCAGAGCATAAGCGATCAAGTTGTTTAGACGCGCAATGGCGCGTACCTTGTATTTTACCAGTGTTGTGAAAAAATAGGCAATTGCCGCACACGTCGCTCCGACGCTCCTTCCCAATCTGGGGTTTGATTCCCCGCTCTCGCTCAGGCCGCTGTCGGGCCGTCATCCGCATCGCACTGTAATCATGATGCCCATAATAAGGAATGCGCACCTTTATCATCCTTTATGCTCTCACATTTAATTGTACGCGCTCAATACGTGATGCATCCATCAATGCCCTTAATACAAATGATCCAGACATGCAGAGTCGTGGCTCGGCTATGACCAGCCACGAGCTCGGGCCAAGCATGGCAAAAATAGAATATAAAAAAAAAAAAAAGAAAAAGCCGCGCGCCGCAGGCGCTGGTTTCACCGGCTCAATGCCCATGCCCTGATCAGCCCCATGTGTATACTCATCGATGGCATTCAATGGATTGAAACAAACGCCCTTGATACCGATCCGAGGTCTTTTAACAATTGATGCAAAGCGACAGATAGTATGTTTTGCCTCAGATACGGAGAGTCTCGACAGCTCTCTCTTACAGCGTTGTTTCTCCGCATCTCACGATCTGATACCATTGTCCTTTCACGTTTTGTATAAATAGAGAATCGTTTTACATTTCAATAAACCGTATCTGTTTGCGATTGTATTTCTTGTCTTTTGTTTTCTTGTCACATTTCTCCACCCACCAATTTTACATTTTTTACAATCAGCAGTCCCCCAGTATGGTTAACACACCCCGTCGTTCTCACCGCCGTGTTTCGTCCCGCGCATCCGCGCAATCCGCCGATGACGGAAATGCGACTCACCAACGCGCCGATACCGCCACGCCCATGCAGGTGGACACTTCCCCGGCGCAGACCGCGCAAGGAGTCGACGACACGACGACTCAACACGACGGCACCACGACTATCGCCGAGGCCATGTCGGCCACTTCGATTGATGATGACGACCAACCACCGGTGCCCCGTTTGCCCTTGCCAGCGCATGGGCCAGCCTCCGCTCTAGGCATCACCTTGCCCGAACGCGTGACGGCAAGCGCCACGACCATCAGCGCTCCCGCCAGCGCCCCAACATTGGCCATCGATGCCAGTGATGATCTTCGCACGCTACGCGAAAAGACCGCAACGGCGCGTCACAAGCGTGCCGAAGCTCTCGAAGCCGCGCTCGACGAGGCGCGAGCCGAATCAGAAAGAGCCAAGCAGGCGTATGTCGTGGCCATAGCCAATCGCCACCCAGCCGAGGAGACGAAAATCCTGGAGCGCGCTGTAAAAGACGCGAATGGACGCGTTAAGTCAATCAAAGAAATTATTAAGTTTGACGACGTCGACCAGGTGCGCCTTCCTCGGAACCTGCCAGTGCTACAATTCGTTGGTGACGAGGACGTTATTCCGAACAAACCGATTTTCACGGCCATCGACAAGTTCATACATCTGTTCGAGCTCATTCTGTATCAACACAATCTCAGTTTGGACGACCAATGGGAGCAAGCGTTGATCAGCTCCATTCAGCACTCCACGGTTAAGGTCGAATGGTTCCGCCACGAGCTGATGGGCCGCAGGTACACGTGGGACCAGGCCAAAGCGATCATCACACAAAAGTTCTCGGGCGATCATCTCTCGTCTCAGTATCTGCAAGAATTGAATGCCATGGTGTGTGGTCGCACCGACAACCCTCTCGACTTTATCGAAGAATTCGGCACGGTGCTACGCGCCGCAGGCGTCCAGGATAGCCAAGCTTTCGGTTCAATGCTGCTTGAGAAGTTGGACGACCACTTTGAACGTTTGACGACGCAGATCAGAAATATTCAGGCGATTCCGTCTCGTGGCGAACGCGAAGCGTTGACTGTCGAGTACATTCGCGATCGGGCGCCCCACGTGTACTCCGCGAAATGGGACGGTGGCGCTGCCACATCGGCGCGCAATTCGGTCCTCAACCTTGACCGCGCCACGCGCAGCAACCGCCAAGGACGCACAAGCACACGACACATTCAGCGCCCCTCGTTCGGTGAAAACAGACGCCGTGCACAGCAATTTTCGCGCACCACTGCGAACCGCTTTGTCAATCGCGACACGCAAGGCAATTCATCCGTTTTTTCGCGTTTGCATGACGGCAACGTGCGTCAGTCTTCGTCACGCATGTATGGCAACGCGCCTTTCCGCCGCTTGCATGATGTTTCCGCGCGCTATGACAATGCGCGTTTTGACGACCGCCGGGGCAACAACAATTGGCAGCAAAAAAGAAACCAACAAACGCGCCCAGTGAGCAGCGTTGGTAATAACCTGCACCAGTCATCTTCCTCCGGTGCGGCAAGTCGCCCTCCATGCCGCCACTGTGGGCGAGAATGGTCGATCGGGCACAAGTGCGCCGAGTTCTTTGCCGCAAAATCCGCCCGCTTGGATTTTCTTGCCCGATCCGCCCGTGCCGCACGTGACCTCGAAGACGGAAATTACAAAATGATCGAGACTGGCACGAGCAAAGCCGCAGCCATGCGCATCTCGAGCATGGACGTTGACGGCTGTAAGAAAAAAATAGAAAAAATAGAGAAAATTAGCCAAAAAGAAAGTGAAGATCGTTTTCGACTCAAAAATGAAGGCTCACTGATTGTTCCAATCACTCTCCAGGACGACAGGCGTACTTTCGCCTTGCTTGACACAGGCTGCACAAAATCAAGCATAAGACCACAGTATTATAAAACGATATTATGTACAAATGAATCACAAAAAAATATAGAAAATGTCAACGTTAAAATCAAAAAAATAAATCAATGCCTGGGGACGTAGCAACAGTTGGCGGGACAATCATCCTTGCAGACGGTAGTCGCATTCCACGCTTAGGTCAAACAGTACCACTTCGCATAAAACATGCAAACGTGACAATTGAGCACGCATTTGAGCTTTTGGATTCACATCCAGCTGATGACAAACAAGAGCCCGCCTATCAGGTGACAATTGGCGTAGATATCATGACCAAATTGGGCATTCGCATCAGCGGTTTAGCCGTTACACACGATGAGCAGGAACCTGAGCTCGAGGCAGACAATGACCTCGATTTGCCTGAACCTGACAACAGCCCAATGGGCACGGCACATGAACGCGCTATTTTTATGCAAAAAATACAGCCAGCAGCATCGATGCGAATCTGGCCATTCCTCCAAATGCTTTTTGCACTGTGCCTGAATCGATCGTGACTTTGGACACGCCGCCAGGCGCCACCTGTTACCGTAGGCAGTACCCCATTGCTGACACTCTAATGCCCATAGTTGACGAGACCGTCAAAAAATGGCTTGAGGATGGTATAATTGAACGTGCAGACCCTGACAATAGCTGGAATAGCCCCTTGCTTTTAGCACCTAAACGTAATCCAGTGACCGGAATCAAGGAACGTAAGCGCCTGTGCATTGACCCAAGGCCGCTCAACGCTTTGTTGAAACCTGACATGTATCCGGTGCCTCTTTTACGAGATATTTTAAATATCGTTCAGGGCTGTAAAGTTTACACACTCTTAGACCTCAAGATGGCTTTTCATAGGTTCATGATTCATCCGGACCATCGTCATAAGACGAGCTTCACGCACCGAGGCATTCATCTGCAATTTCGCTCCGCGCCATTCGGCGTTAGTACGATGACGTCTAAATTTATGCGCATTACCGCGTTGATTCTGTCAGATATGCAGTCCTTTGCCACCGCATTCGTTGACGACATCATCGTGTTCTCGCACGACTTGGAAAGTCACGCTGAGCATGTAAAACGAGTAATTGATAAACTCACAGAGGTCAATTTGGTGTTAAACGCCGACAAATGTTGTTTTGCTCAACGGTCCGTGCATTTTTTGGGTTTCTGCGTCTCGGATCAAGGTCTCTCCCTTGATGCGCGCAAAGTTACCAATGCACTTGACTGGCCACGCCCTCAAACGGGACGTGAAATTATGTCGTTTTTGGGTTTGACCAATTATTTACGTGATCACATTCCTCGTGTCAGCCAACTCACGGCCCCTTTGGACCGTTTGCGTAACGCAAAAGATGTAACCTCTTTATGGACACCCGCATGTGAATGGTCTTTCCAGGCCATCAAGCGCGCACTCACAAAAGCGCCCATTTTACGGTTCCCACTTGTAAACGAGCCCTATCATCACTTGGCCACCGACGCCAGTAACACCGGCATTGGTGCCGTTTTGTTCCAATTGGACCCTGAAAATAACAAGAAAATTCGATACATCGGATTCATGGCTCGTTCCCTCTCAAAATCTGAGCGCAATTACAGTGCGACGAAAAAAGAGCTGTTAGCTCTCGTGTGGGGCCTTACCAGATTTCACAAATACGTGTACGGGCGTTCTGACACGCAGGTTTGGACCGACCATCGCAGCCTGGTCTACCTGCACACGCAAAAATATGCAAATCTTATGATGTTGAACTGGCTCAACACGATTTTGCAATACACATTCACCGTGTCCTACGTGCCCGGTCTACAAAATGTCCTGCCTGACGCTTTAAGTCGCCTTTTTGCTGAGCAAAAAGAGCTGGAGGGGAATGGGACTTGGCATTTACCTATAAAACACGATGAAAACGCGAAAAAAAACAAAGACACGCGTAGTAAAACACAAAATGCAAATAATGACAAACGCGTAAAAAAAGATCCTGAGCACAATGAAAATAATCATGACTTTGAGGACGACACGTTTATCGTGGATGATCCCAAGGAACAGCAGCATTTGCTCGCCATTTATCACAGACATGCCATTGTTTACGACCCTGATCATATAAAACAGCCCGAAGAGCTGAACAGGCGTCTGGTCACTGACAAGGAGGAAATAAAGAAAGTCCTTGAGACCAAGCACGCGTTCGGTCACCATGGTGCCGAGGCTATGACACGTGCCATACACGCTGATGGCATGCATTGGAACAATTTGTTAAAAGATGCAATAGCCATAGTGGCAAAATGCGAGCAGTGCATGCGCTACAACATAGCGAAGAAGGGTTACCACCCACTCAGGTCCGTCACAGCCGAACAGCCGGCCGATCACTGGGCAATTGACTGCGCAGGTCCATTTGACGTGTCGCATCGAGGCAATACGTTCGTGCTCGTGATGGTAGACATATGCACAAAGTTCGTGCTACTCACGCCAATCAAGGACAAAACAGCTACTACTATTGCCATGTGCCTCGCCAATCTGTTTTGTGACTTTGGTTATCCAAAAGTCATTCAATCTGATAATGGACGTGAATTTGTCAACTCAATCGTGCAGAATTTATACCAAGTTACAGGCATTGACGCGCGTCTCACAGCGCCTTATCATCCATCAGCCAATGGAGCATGTGAGCGAGCCGTAGGCATCGCGACGCGTGTAATTCAAAAGAAAATTGAAGGAAAAGCACGAGACTGGGATTTGTATACGAAAGCTGCCCAGCTCGAGATCAATTGCAAGCCTGTCAGACTGCACAACAGCACTCCATTCGAATTGATGTTTGCGCGACGCTTAAACGAGCTGAAAGATTACAGAAACGTGCAATCTCACGCAAGCACGACACGTGCAATGACGAAAAGAAAAAATATTATACGTGACATGGAAAGGCTCGTCTTCCCAGCCATCGCGCAAAGGACAAAAGAAGTCCGAGAGGCCGCTCAAGCCGCCTTTAACAAGAAACATCGCATTGTCGATATCGAGCCCGGCACTTTTGTGGCCTTGATCAATCCCACACGCGCAAGTAAACTTGAAGCGCGTTACACAGGCCCATTCAAGGTGGTACGACGCAATGCAGGTGGAGCCTATGTGTTGCAAGACATGACTGGCAAGTTGTTGCCAAGTATTTATCCTCCCTCACAGCTGAAAACAGTCTTGGTCGACCCAATTGAAGACGAACAGCACCGATATGAGGTAGAGGCGATTATAGACCACCGAGCCGATGGCAAAGATTATGAATATCTCACCCGCTGGAAAGGATTTGACTCCAGTGAGGATCTTTGGCTGAAGCCTAGCCAATTTGACGATGTCAATACCATTGTTCGCTACTGGCGAAAACGTGGACAGCCGTACAATATTCCTCGCAAGGCGAAAAGCAAGCGCAAAAATTATGATAGCGCCCAGGACGTCCCCATTAGAGTCGCCAAGAGGAAGAGACGCAATTGAATGATGACGCAGCGAGTTGGAAGCAAAAAAAAAAAAAAAAAAAAAAAAAATCGCAACGCTCATATATCCTAGGTACAGCTCTGCGTACGACAAGATGGAAGTGTCGTCAGAGACTGAGAGGGGGTAATGTTGTATTTGCCGTCCTCAGAGCATAAGCGATCAAGTTGTTTAGACGCGCAATGGCGCGTACCTTGTATTTTACCAGTGTTGTGAAAAAATAGGCAATTGCCGCACACGTCGCTCCGACGCTCCTTCCCAATCTGGGGTTTGATTCCCCGCTCTCGCTCAGGCCGCTGTCGGGCCGTCATCCGCATCGCACTGTAATCATGATGCCCATAATAAGGAATGCGCACCTTTATCATCCTTTATGCTCTCACATTTAATTGTACGCGCTCAATACGTGATGCATCCATCAATGCCCTTAATACAAATGATCCAGACATGCAGAGTCGTGGCTCGGCTATGACCAGCCACGAGCTCGGGCCAAGCATGGCAAAAATAGAATATAAAAAAAAAAAAAGAAAAAGCCGCGCGCCGCAGGCGCTGGTTTCACCGGCTCAATGCCCATGCCCTGATCAGCCCCATGTGTATACTCATCGATGGCATTCAATGGATTGAAACAAACGCCCTTGATACCGATCCGAGGTCTTTTAACAATTGATGCAAAGCGACAGATAGTATGTTTTGCCTCAGATACGGAGAGTCTCGACAGCTCTCTCTTACAGCGTTGTTTCTCCGCATCTCACGATCTGATACCATTGTCCTTTCACGTTTTGTATAAATAGAGAATCGTTTTACATTTCAATAAACCGTATCTGTTTGCGATTGTATTTCTTGTCTTTTGTTTTCTTGTCACATTTCTCCACCCACCAATTTTACATAGTGTTTACTGAGATCGAAACACTATTGACAGAAGATCAAACGCTGCGCTTAATTAATTAATTTGTGTACTATATCATAAAAAAATTCAAAACGAATGAAAATCGTGCTTTTGTGCATTTTTCGGGAACTTTGCTCACGTGCTGAGATCCTACAGTAACTGATATTTTTCACGCTCACGAGAGCTCATACAGTATCATACAGTATACTGTATTTGTACGTACTGTAAATACTGCATGATACTATATGGACAGACAGACAGAGCCGACCCAGTATCATGTCTGCCAAACCAAAATCGAAAATTCCGAAATTTCAGGCATTCAGGGTCTTTGTATACAGTATCAAAGTCACTGCAATCTCTACGCGATTTTTCCAAAAACCAAAACACAAGCGCTTTTACTGTATAGAGAAGATCTTACCGGTACTTCTGCGAAGGCTTACGATTTGGCGTCTACGTACCGTATCATATGATGCAGCATGAGATGCCGAAAAACTAACCTGAGAATCGGCGCACCATTACCAGGCACCGCTCGTATTTTATATTTTTGCTTATCATACAATCTGAACCAGAGAGCATGAATGAAAAAAAATCCAAGCGGCTTGGCTAAGGTTGCAATTGACGTGGTGCGCGATTGAAGCGATAAATGCCATATGATAGCAAAACACCTTTGATCAGAGAGATTTCTGGGATGCATGGTGGGCAATCTGGGTTGGCCCAAGAGATGATGTTTGTCTGCCTGGTCGTCTATGACACTATGAGGTTGTCGCCTGGCAATATAAAAAAAATTAGAGAGGAACACGGAAAACTTTGTGATGACACAAAATGAGATAGGTGATAACGATGAAGTGAAGAGAGCGATAAAATGAGAAAAAAAAGGAAATTAGCCAGTGTAAACGAGAAAGCACGTGAGACAGGGCGCGTACACAATGCCACAATTTCCTGCATTTTAGCCAGATTTATCATACGTATTCAGCGCAATGTCCGAATTATGTTTTGACTTTTGTCTTTGAATGATCACAAGTTATGATAATCTTGTGAAGGATGGGAGAAGGGACGTGACCGGGAACTGCGGTGTGCACCACCCATGTCGCGACGATCTGACAGGTACAAATTTGGCAGGATGGGCGCCAGCGGCGTATAAAAAAGTCGGACATCTTGCTTTGCCCGTGTTGTTCTTGCTCATTTTTTCCACAATGTCCTCCCTTTTGCAACGCACTCTGCGTCCCTTGACGCTCGTTTCGCGCACGCGACTTTACTCGACTTCCGGTAAGACCGATAAAATGTACCAACAATGGCGTGTTTGCTCAGCTCAATGCGATCGCTCCCTCTTTTTCTTTGCTTTTTGCACTGTGTTTGTGTAGCGAGTCTTGTGGATCGATTGAAACAAGATCGCAAAACGTTTATGAAGAGCAAGCAGCAGCCGCACTTGAATGTGGTCAAGGGCGTGCTGAGCGATTTGATGTATTTGGGCAAAGCCGGCGGCAACAGCCAAGACGCCAATGACGATGCCACGCTTTTGTCGGTGATCCAGAAGAATATCAAGCGTCGCCAGGATTCCGCCAAGCAGTATTTGGATGGTGGCCGCCCGGAGCTGGCCGCCACGGAGCAGCAGGAGATCGAGGTGTTGCAAGTTTATCTGCCCGAGCAAATGTCGCAGCAGGAAATCGAGGAAAAGGTGCAGCAAATCGTCGCAGAAGTGGGTGCTACCAGCATCAAGGACATGGGCAAGATCATGAAGGCGTGGACCGTGGACCCCGCTGTCGCTGATCGCAAACTCGTCAGCGACGCTGTCAAAAAGGCCCTGGCGCAGTAAAATTTTACATTTCAAATAAACATTAGATCATTTTGGCTCAATTGCACTCCCGCATTCACGCATTGGCATTGTCATCCCTGCAGGGAAGGATTTATTTTTTGATTATTCGTGGCTTGAGAGGAAGGGGAGAGAGAGAAAGAGAGAAAAAAAAAAGGAGGACAGTATATACAACAGATAAAAAAAAAAAAAGCTAGGTGATCAGGGGAAAAAGCGTGTGCGTATTGATGGATGAACAAAAGGAAGAGAAAGAGAAAAGGGAGTGAGAGTTAGGCAGTGTGGAGGTGGGGTTGTGAAGGGGGGGGTATCCATGGAATTAGAGAACGAGTGACGCAAATAAAGGAGAGGCGGGCGATTCAAGGATGATCAAAGTGGAAAAAAAGGAGAGGCGCGTCGCATGCGAGCGCAAGATATGTAATTGGAAAAAAAAGGGAAAACAGAGCAAGGAAATGAGCGAGTTAATGCATCAATGGCTTGCGAGCACTGACTGCATAGCCGTATGACTTGAAATGCGACTGTTTCATGGACGGCTCGATCTGCTTCAGGAACGTGGTGTACTTTTCGCCTGTCAACCCAGTCGCCTGCTCAAGAATTGGCCGGCAAATGGTAGCAAACGACCGCCAATCGTACGTCCACTCGGCCACTAGCTTGCCGTCGATCCCATGGTCCAATTCTTGCGCCATGGAGTCCATGATGAGCAGACCCGCGCGGCGCATCAGTGTCTCAAGGCACGCACCAATGTGGGGATTCTGGCCTCGATGCTCGCACAATTGAATCACTGTCATAAAAAAAGTGCAAAAAGTGCAAAATACGTGAATTTCAGAGGAAATAGGCGCGACGCGACGTGCTTCTTACGTGTTCGAACGAGCAATTGGCACGCACCACCACCGGAATCCTGCAAAATAAAGCGAGGGTGAGTGTGCCCATCGGTTTTCGTGTTTTGATCTTACTCTGTAATCAGGCTCAATCATTTGTAGCACGCCGCCTGGCTTTAGCACGCGAATGCAGTCCGTGATGATCCCCGGCCATTCTTGGATCTTGAAGGCGGTGACCATGAGTCGCACCTGCACGAGATCAAACGTATTATCGGCAAAGGGCAAGCCCTCGACCGCGTCAGCAAGCATAAATACGGAATTAGGAGGCCGGATACTTTGCGGGTACGTGGGGTGGATGTCAATGCCATACACCTCGCAATTGGGGTAGTCCGTGGCCATTTCCTAATAAAAAAAAATAGGATGCATTCATATGTGATGAGATGGAGAGGGCGCAAACTGATGTCGATTTGATGGATGAGGGAGTGCCGTCCTCGCGTCTTGTCCTTTTGTCTCTACCCCTTTCCCCCCTCCTTTTTGGCATTGTTTGACTTGATCAACATGCTGCCAATTGCCGCATCAGCGTGACATGCACGCAGTGCACGCACACTTTTTTTTTTTTCGATTCAAGCTCAACCAGTGGGATGGTTCATGATCCACGCTCTGCGTAGCTCCCCTTTTCCATCCAATGGGTCGTCTCCTTGGAACATCCACGTCACACACACCCCGTTTCTTGCTCCCCATCTCGCCAACTCCCCCCCTTTTTTTTTTGTTTGTAAAGGCGTGCCCTGAGCAACATTCTCCTTGCCAATGGCTTACCAGACACCATGAACCTGGCCCACAGCCGACCTGCATAGATAAAGTTAAAATTTAAGCATGTTCATAGATCAAGTAATGAACTTACATCCAGGATGGTTGCGCCATCTTCAAGCGGCACCACCTTGCTTGCATGACGCAGCACATTTCTACTCCAAAAAAAAAAAAACAAAAAGCAACAACAATGCAAGACAATGGAGATCAGCTGCCTGGATTTCGAGGAGCACACGCCCTTTTTTTTCTGCCTAGCCCCACTCTAGGATCGCCAATTGTGATCCTATGACATGTTTATCACGCCCAAAGGCGAGGTCAACACGGACTCACTCCCTTTTTTTTTTATCCTCCTTTTCCAAAAGCAGCACGCTAGCCCGCGAGTCGGCACAATCCAAGCGTGACGAGACGCGTCTCCCTATCCTTACCCTCCAAACAATTCCTTGATCGCAAAATGTTGCTACAAAACATGAATAACATTGGCGTGTGAGCCATTGGGCATTGGGCAAATGGCAGTGGCATTGATGACATGAGCACATTGCAGCTGTTTCGACTTACACCCATGAGTCGATCTTGTTCCTCATAAGACTTTGGCAACCAATAGGTGGTATTTTCAAAAGCCGGCGTGTCAGAGTGTTGCGAGGATGTTGTCAGTGTGGATCTGTCGGTGTCGCAATTGGCGTCGGTCTTTTCTTGCACTGGCGAGGAGCACGACGACGGCTTTCTTTGCAGGCGCGAGACGCTTGCTCCCATGATTGTAGAATTGATAAAAAAAAAGGAAAGAAAAAAAGAGTGTGTGTTAAAAAGAGCAGTGAAAGAAGAAAATGAAAGAAAGAGGAGCGAAACAAAGAAAAAGAAAAGAAGGGGGGGAGCAACAAAAAAAAAAAAAGTGGCCGCATGGCACTAAAATGGGACCAAAGACTTGATGAGACAAGGTTGCATGATTTTCAACAAGAATTGGGCAGGATTGGCATCATTCAAATGACGAAAAAGCCAAGCTTTCGCTTGGGGCTCGTCGCTGATTTGGGCCGAGTCGCCAAGTTTTTTTGAAAATCCCATAAATGGGGGGGCAGTCCGCTCTCACCTTTCTTTTTTCCCCCTTTTTTTTTCACCCCTTTTCTTTTCCACAGCTCGGTTTTGTACTTTTGTTTTTCTTCATGGGTGGTGCCACGACCGATTCTCCACCAGTTTACTATTCACCTACATCCATGGTATGGCTTTAGCGAGGTTATTATCGATTGTGTTCTCACTGTTTTTGCTTTTTTACTCTTTTTTCTCTTTCTCTTTGCTAGTCGCCAGTGCCCGCTGCCAGTTTGCCGCCGACACCGACGCAAAAGGTGCGCCTGATTTATGCCAAGAGCGCCTTTTGTCTCCACATGGATCACCTGCACCTGCAAGGCTACTTTACAATTGTGGCCAACACAATGGAGCCAGAGCACCGCATCCTTTACCTCGCATGGCTGCCTTACCATCTCGTCGATCCGCTTGACAAGCACTATGTCACGTCACTCGACGGCGGCATCGCCTCCGACCAAGAATATCCGGCCATCACCATGCACATGGGCAATGCAGAGACCACCATCATCGCCCTACACAGTATCCACTCGCTTTATATCCATCCACCCACAGATCAGCAGCAAGGATCCATTGTCATCACCACGAAACAAGGCGACGTCTTGCGCCCTCTGTGGTATCAGCCTACCAATCCTTTTGATGCATGGCCGGGCTACAACATCCTCGACATTTTGCGCGCATTCGTCGACATTGAAAGGTAAAAACAAGAAAAAAATCGATCTGATGTGGTCTATTGACACACAATTCATCCTCAATTCATCCAAAACAGAGCGCCCGATGATCAACACTTGTATCTTGTGTCACCACAAGAGGCGTCATCCTCATCTCAGCCGGTCGCTGCGCCGTCGTCTCCGATGCCACTTTCCCCTTCCCTTTCCACCATGTCCACTGTCCCCGAAACAGACCCCTTTTTCCATGCCGTTCAAGAAGCGCGATGGCACATTTTTGAGCGCTTCTCACGCATCACGCGTGTTTCCAGAGACGCCGCCTGTAAGTGCATCATAAGAAGACGAAGAAAAAAAGAAGAAAAATGGGATCAATTGGGCAGTTTAGGCTCATCTTGGCATTTTTTTTTCTTTTTGGCTCGGATATAGCACAAGTTTTGGAGCATCCTGTGACACAACCGCTGTTTCCCCTGTTGCCTTCGTCGGTGCAGGCATTGCGACGCAATGATGCTGCTCAGCAGACGATGAACGACTACAATTTGGCCAATTATTACCTGACACAATGGGCCGCCGATACCACGCTCCAGCCGCTGTCCGACGAGGCTGTCGACCGCCTGCTAAAGGACACACCGGAAATGCAAAAGCCTTTGCCACATCATACCCGACGCGCACCCATCACGCCCGAGGAATGGGTCGACTTTTTCGACAGAGACGGCGTGCTCAAGCTTCCATTGGCCACCATCCGCCAGCGCATCTTCCAGGGCGGCCTAGACCCGGACATTCGCATCGAGGCATGGAAATTCTTGCTCGGCATCTATCCTTGGCAAAGCACATTCGACGATCGCGAGGCCATCCGGCGCAGCAAAGCGTAAAAACAAAACAAAAACAAAAAAAAAGCCAAGACATGGCCATTGACGCCTTCCCCCCATTATTGTTGCCTATTTCTAGTGAAGAGTATTACACAATCAAGGCCAAGTGGTTCAATGACCTCGAAGTGCGCAATGGCACGCGATTCCTCGAAGAAAAACACAGAATTGACAAGGATGTGCACCGCACCGACCGCAATCTCAGCATTTTTGAAGGCGAGGAGCTGCCCAACCCGGATCCACAGATGTCTGTCGGCACCAATGCCAATCTCGAGATCATGAAGGACATCCTTGTCACTTACAATTATCACAATACCACCCTCGGCTATGTCCAAGGCATGTCAGATCTTTGCGCACCCATGTTTGTCGGCATGGGCGACGAAGCAATGGCTTTTTGGGGCTTTGTCCAATTCATGGAACGCGTCGTAAGCACCCCCCAAAAAAAGGAACATGAGAACAAATGGGATGCTCACCTTGTTTCTTTTCCCCCCCCATAGCAATCCAACTTTTTTACAGACCAATCCGGAATGCACCGGCAACTCAAGACGCTGCAATCGCTTCTTCAGTTCATGGACATGCCATTGTACAAGCACTTTGAGTCGACAGACACGCTCAACTTGTTTTTCTGCTTCCGCTGGCTTTTGGTATGGTTCAAACGCGAATTCGACTGGGAAGACGTGATCCGGCTATGGGAAGTGCTCTGGTCGGACCATCTGTCGCACGACTTTATCCTCTTTGTCGCGCTGGCCGTCCTGCACCAGCACCGCGACAAGATTCTCGCCATGGACCAATTTGACGACATTTTAAAGTATATCAACGAGCTCAATGGCAAGCTGCAGCTGACGCCCATCCTGGAGATTGCCGAGGTCCTGTTCTATCAATTCGACCGCCGCGTCAAGGCCATGGACACAAAGACACAAGAATTGCACCAGCGACTGCAGCGACGCGCCGTCTGGACCAATGAGAGTGAACGCAATGATATCCAGGTCGCTCTCAAGCAATTGCAAGTCGATCCACTATTACGTCATCTGCTACCCAACGCGTCGATCCCCCCTCCATCTCCCCATTGCCAGTAGAATCCATCCATCCATTAGTAAATCTCGCCGCTAGCATATATTTTTTTGAAGTAAACCGCGGAAAAAAAGCGCGTCAAACGCGCTCATAGCATATTTTCTTTGCCTGGTCCGTCTTGAATACAAACAAATGAATGGAGAAACGCGAAAATTTCTCGAGATTTTCCTTAGTTTTGGAGGCCAGTGCACGTGAAAAGCAAAATATGACTATTTGTGGCGTAGAACAGGGCAATCAGTAGCATGCCACTGGCTTTGTCAAGATGATAGTGGCTCTTAGCGTGGCTGAATGAAATGCTGCGCAATGCGGCTGCAGCGGCGGGCCGTGGATTTAATCTTCCAAATTTACTCCAAACGACGCCGTGCATGGTTTGCCTGCCTTTTTTGCCTGATGACGTGCTCTTTTCATAGATTGTATACCTGAACCCAGCTTTGGTTGCACCACGCTCGGAACCAGATGAAAAAAAAAATGCAGCCGCAAAGACATGGTCATGGTCTGACGTGACACAAATCGGGGCCTCAGGTTGTGTCTTGGCTTTTTTTTTTTTTTTTGCATTGCGACCCGTGGAACCAGTCACCAGCGGAGCGGGGCTGAATGGCTTCAGAGCTTCGGCAGATGCGCCTTTCTAGACCTCCCTAGAATTAGGCTAGAGTCTCCCGTTTTGCCAAGTCGCCCCCCTCTTTTTGTCTTTTTCTTCGTTTTCTTTTGCCTATTTATTAACCTTTATCCTTTCCCTTCCTTTTTTTTTCGCTTTGATTTTTATTTTTCCGCTTCTTTTTTATATCAAGCATGTTATATTCCGAGTGGCGCACCCCAAGCTCACGCAAATTGATATTGTCGTACCTGACGGACTGGATCCTCGTGTGTCTTATGGCGGGTGCCTTTTTCGCTCTGGACGCGGCTCAGCCTTTCCACCGCGAATTCTCACTGACCGACAAGACAATCATGCACGCGTATACGGAACATGAGGCTGTGCCAACGTGGATGCTGGGTGTAAGTCCCCCCTTTTTTTTTTGTGTGAAATGGACACGGACACGCGTCGCATCTGCGTGTTGGTTGCGATGCCAACCGAGCAGCGACTAACAACTATGCGACTTTTTTTTTTATATTGACGGGTGCTTAGTTGGTGTGTTTTGTGGCGCCATTTGTTATCATTGCCATCGTTTCGCTTGGTATTAAGAGGAGTACGCACGATTTCCACAGCGGCGTGCTCGGCTTGTGTCTCGCGCTTAGCTTGAGCGTCGTGTTCACGCAATTGATCAAAATCACTGTCGGCCGCCCTCGGCCCGACTTTTTGGATCGGTGCCAGCCGCCATTGGACGCTCAGGACCCGCCACTCGGCCTCTCCAACTATACCATCTGCTCTACTGACATCAATTCGCATCTCATGAAGGACGGATTCAAAAGCTTTCCCAGTGGCCATTCCTCCTGTAAGCGTGTTTTTTTAAAAAAAAAAAAAAAAAAAAACAAAAAAAAGAGGAAAATCGTCTTGTTGATCGGTTTCGCTTCCTTTTTAGTCTCTTTTGCTGGCTTGGGTTATCTCGCTCTCTATTTTGCCGGCAAGCTGCGCATGTTTGATGAACGTGGAGTAAGCAATTGACGCTGAAAATAGCCGTCGTGTCGCATCGCATGATTCTCATTGTTTTTTTTTGCATTCTAGCACACTTACAAGGGCTTCACATTCATCATTCCGTTGATCGGTGCGCTGCTCGTGGTGATTTCACGCACTCGTGACTACCGCCACCATTGGCAGGATGTGACCATCGGGTCGCTGCTCGGTATTGCGTGTGCCATCTTTGCCTACCGCCAATACCACCCGGGCCTCGGCCACGAACGATGCCACCAGCCCTTTGCCCTGCGCTTCCGCTCCGATTTGCTGCCCGTTGCCAACTCGTCGCCCAGTGAACCGCGGTCGCAGCAGCCGCCGTCGCGCGACGAGGAGACTTTGACTGGCACTAGCACAAACGACAACACCGCCTATAATAGGTACAATGCCAACAGAGAAAGCACCAATGCCCTCTTGGCCCACGAACCCACCTCCCAGGACGATCTCTACGACCGCCACGCCGCTCAACAAAAGATTCAGCTCCAATACACCTCTTTCAATTAGAAAACCTGCCCCACTCGTATTTTTTTTTGTCATTTGTTCTTCATCTGGCTCTTCATAAATGGCTATGTATTATTTGGATTCCCTTTTTTTTTTTTGTCTCAATGAAACCAAAAATAATGGATGCGCGTCGCGTCCTGGTCTAAAAATATCAAATGAGAGCCATCTGAATCATTTGTCCCTCTTATCTCGAAAAAAAACTAGATGCATACTATTGTATGAGGCCAGGATTCGCGCGCGTGAGTTCATACACGCGGATCTCGGTGGGGAAGCTGAAGAGCACGCGCCAAAAATTAAACTAGTGAAATGAAAACTGCAAATGAAAGAATGAAATTGTTCATAATTTTCTCGTGAACCACGTAATTTCTTTTGTCGAGAAAATTTGCCATAGCTCGTTTTATTCCCCTCTTGCCGTCTGTTTCAATTTTGGGACCATTTGGATACGTTTGTCCAGAGATGCATTTTAAATTCTTTATTTTAGCAAAAATTTGTGGCGGCTGGCCGACCAAGGCTTCGTGGCGCGGCGAAACCCATCGTAACGTGAAATGGCGAGCTGGAAATCCCGAGTAGATCTTGTCGTGCAGGTGTCACAGGTGCATTCGAGGACGCTACAATCAATACAAAAATAGAACCAATTTGGGCACTCGAGAAGAAATTGAAAATATAGATTCGCAGAATGACACGACACTTGACCACAAGAGATATCGCATAACGAAACGAAGAAAAATGCCAAAAAAGAACACGGTCCCATTGTCCGTTGACGAGCAATGAACGATTTTATCATAAATTTCAACCGCGAATTGCACGGAAAAAACGCGTTCATAGAGACGTCCCGACGCGTCCATTAACAAGAGACAATCCAGGTGCATAGATATGACTAGGAACAAGCGCGCGTAGCACGATGTCTGACGCGGTTTATCACGCGTCGAAAATTGCGTATAATTTTGAAACCGAGAAAAAAATATCAAAAGTTCACTTTTTTCATAGATCACCAATGACTACATACGCTGCGAGGCATGCTCTTTCTGATGGTGCGCGTTCCTCAAAGATACGACCAATTTTCGTCGAGATTGCATTGAGCGGAAAAAAAGACCTCAAATCCATTTTTTGTCAAAACCAGTCATTGGACCTTGAGTTTTTACTCCGCTTCCATCAGTTAAAGAGGACCATCTACCATATAGTTGAATGGCGTGGCGATCAGAGGACTCAAATTTGACCGTTTCTAAATCCTCGACTGTACCCCTTGGAAAATCCGAGATTTTGAAAAGTGCCATTGCGCGGCATCCAACAATCGCAGCTCCGCATAGTTTTGCTCATTCGAAAGATAGATCTTTGAATCTTTAGGAAAAGAGTCGACATCTTGGAAAACTTGCATTTTTATCGATAAGTAGCCCAATGACACTGAAAAGGTTCCAATGGCAATTTTATCGATCGCTACCTAATGGATTACCGTTTTTCTTTCACCCAAAGCTAGAAATCAGAGTCGGGGCACCTTGCGATATAATTTGACAGCGCGACGACTCTAGCAAAAATCGTGTAAAAAAGGGCATTAAACGGTCAAAATAAACTAATTTGAGATTGCTAGCTTTATCATACAGCGATGCAATACATAATTTGTTTGGATTGATTGTCCCTCGTGCAGGTTGAAAGCATTGTGTATTATTTGAAGTCTCAAAGTCTACCATTGGAAAAAATATGACTGAAAAACTGATATTCAAAAAAAAAAAAATTGCGTGTCACACTCAGTGCCTCTGGTATGTTTTTGCGTATCATTTCACAGACATCGTTCACAGGTACACTAATCAACGGCCCCTGACCTACTTTGACGCGATCCATAAGCTTTTATTATCTTTGAAAACAGCAAAAACCGATTAAACATGGTAAACTCGCGACTTTGCCTGTTGCCATTACAAAATCGATTTGGATCACGGATTCCCTGGCTCAAGTTCACCATCAAAATAATGGGACAAATATCTGATCGCAAGGAGAGACGGCAAAAATCGCAGGAGTATTATAAAAAGGGGCGACAGGGAATAAGAATGAAGACGGAGGATGGAAGCGGGGACGGAGGTGAGGGGTGCAAAGGGGATACAAAGGAACAGGGGATGATGCAGGGGCGCTGCTTGGTCGACATGGCGGTCCCGTGATGATTGAAAACACACACCCTGATCCCTGATGCCGATATTTGCTCAAAAACAAAAAAGAATGTAAACAGAAAAAGTCGATCATCGTTCATATGTACGGCATCACGGCAATTGTTGGACAAAACACGAGATCCCAGGTGCTCATCTCGCGTCGATCATCCACATTTTAGCATCCTTTTGGAGCGCATTTCAACAAAAATGTTTATTTTCACACAGAGAAGGCAAGAATACAATGAAAACAAAATGAAAACAAAAGCTGAAACCCACTACATGATGAACAGAAGGTTCGTGTCTAGAAAAAAAAAAGGGGGGAGGGTGCGAAGGTTGATGAGCATCACAACGGAATGATTCGTCGATCTGATCGTAAACTTACCAATTGGGTGACTGGAGCTGAGCTGTGGCCGTTGAGAATACTTTTCACGAAGAATCGTGCGCACGTTATTGAGCAGCATGATGTACGATTGGTTCTTGTTGGCTCGCAAGGCAGCTGAAAGGAATGAAAATGTGAGCAAATCGATCCATTTTGTAGATTTTTGGCTTACTTGTAAAGGCGTAGCTCATGGCACCTGTGGCTTGAGAGGCAATGACGGCATCTGCGCTGGTTTGATCATCTACGCGGACAAACAAAAAAAAAAAAAAAAAAGAGGGGGGGGGACATGTCAAAATTCACGCAAACGCATGCTTTTTTTTTTTTTTTTTTTGAGCGATTGTACCTTTGCAGCCCGAGAACATGATGACGTCTGCCTCGGAACCCTTCATTTGCTGTAACTGCTTGTTCTTTTTGCCGCCGGACATGACGCGATTGCCGGTGCCCATAAGCGATGAGAGCGCGCCGCCAAGATTGCCCGAGGCGTAGGCCATGCCCGCCTTCATCAAGCCGGATCCAGCGTCCTTTAGGGCATTGGATTCCTTGAGCGCGCCCTGCGTCGAGTATACATACGGCAGATCCAGCGCAGTGCCGCTGTGGCAGCTGTCAAAGATGGCAGTCAGGCGACAGCCTCTTGGCAAGGGGCGCACCATGATCGCATTCATTTCCTATTCAGCCAAATTCACGGTTAACCGGTGTTTTCCAGTTGATAAAAAAAAAAAAGGAGACAAAAAGCACTCACGTCGTCAACGATCTGGCCAGATTGGCCAGGATAGCGCTCATGATCCACAGGGTAAATCGTTTCATCATTGCCATCGTCCTCATCGCCATCCATGTCCTTGACCTGTTGAAAAAAAAAAAAAAGATTAAGACAAAATGTCATCAAACTTGACCATCGGCACCCAATGGATTGCTCCTATTCGTACACTGCCGCCGTGACCGCTGAACTGGAAGAAGAATCTGTGGAAAAATGCACAAAATGAGTCACCTGCGCTTACCCTGCATGCACACTCTTGCCTCCTTTCCCTTTTTTTTTTTGTCAATTTGCGATCGCGACTTACGAATCGTTGGGTCGCGCATCATGCACCAGCCATTGCATGGCACTGATCATATTCTGTCGTGTCGGGATGAACCGCGGGTCTGTTTGATCGTCGGTAAGGATCACCATGTCCTCCTAGATCGATGCGGTGATAAAAAAAGACGCGTCAATTTCACGTTGCATGTATTCGTGCATGGAACACAAGGGGGCGCAGACGCCAAGAGATCGTACCTGGCGGAAGTTGTAAAGGGTCATCAAGAAATTTTTCACATTGTTCACGTCATTGATGCACCCTAAGCCATAAATAGATGAGCAAAACGATTAAAAAAAAGACGCGCAATGACTGCATAAATCTTGCAGACGCGTCTTTTTTTTCTGTACCTCGCAATTCGTTGCGCGAGCGGAAATAGTTGATGCCGATCAGCAATGCGCGTTTCCGGCCCTGGCAATTGGACAGCTGGAAATTGGGTGGCGGCATGTTTTGCATCATGGGATTCACGTGCATGATGTATTGATCCGCGCCTTGTTGGCCGCCGTACGGTGGTGGAGGCGGGCCCTGGGGCACTAAAAAGGACAAAACAAAAATAGAGAAAAAGAGAGAAAAGACGATGAGTGCTCGTTTTCGTGCTAGTGTTCGTCTGGCATTTCACGTGTACCTGGATGCGCAGGCGGCTGATGCATGGATGACGTCGGGGGCATAGGATAATTGGCGTGCGCCAAGGTAGGATCAGTGGGACGGAAATGCGGGTCCATCATGCCATTGGGTGGTGGTGGTGGTGGCGGCGGATAGCCTTGCTGCGGATGGCCGCCAGGTGGTGGCGGTGGAGGTGGGTAGCCTTGCTGGTAAGGCGAGGCTGCAATGCAAGGAAGAAAAAAAAAAAAAGAACGAGATTGGGTGAGAAATCGGCGCTCAGCACATATGCAAAGTTGCCCAAAATTCACACGCGAGCTCCTGTGCCGGTCTACGTACGAGGAGGGGGATAGCCGCCGCCTGGAGGAGGAGGAGGAGGCGGGTACGACTGCTGAAAAGAGCCTAAAAACAAGAAAACGAGCAAAAACGGCCGTGTAAGTTGATTGTTTTTGCTTGCCACCACTTTTGCCGTCGTACCTGGAGGAGGTGGTCCAGGAGGAGGAGGATATTGCTGAGGGGGAGGAGGCGGATATTGCTGCTGGGGAGGTGGTGGATATTGCTGTTGAGGTGGAGGGGGTGGGTAGCCGCCGTGGCTACTATAGCTGCCGGGATATGCCATAGTCAAAAGGTAAGAGGAACGATGAAAGCTGACACGTATACACAAAAAAAGGAAGAAGAGAAAGTGAGGAAACGGCCAAACTAGCGGCTCATTGCTCCAAAAATGGAAATCTCCGCGTACAATAGCCACAAAACCCGTGATCCGCCCAATCACGCTTTGTTTGCCACTGGCAGTCTTGGCCATCCTGCCCACTGTCCTGGATCAACCATTGAAACGAAGGCTTGGCAACGAAATCATCCAGAAAAGCAGCTGCGGCTACCAAATGCCTGTTTTTTATCTATTTTTTCTGCGCTTCCAAGACGTGGCGTTCTCTAGTCACGCAAGAGGTGGCAATTGTGCATATATGACTTGGTGCAATGGCGTCCGACCTCCTCACATGGTCCTACGTCCAGCTGGACGAGTCAATGGGGGACGTTTGCCAATAAAAATAATCCATAAATCAGCTGCAATGCGATGCCATGGTAAATTCAGCCGATCAGACGCGCTTCGCTTGCCTTTTTCGGCTGTCAGCATGCCGAGGGTCGCGCTGTGTCGCGTCAAACCGCGGTTTTGATCTCGAAAGGGTGGCTTTGATCCGGAAAGGCGGCTTTCGCGCATTTTTTTTTTTTTTTTTTACCAATGCAACCTGTGTCAGAGCCAAGCATCCAAGCATATTTCACGGACGAGCCGCTGTGAGCAGAGAAAACGTGACTTTGGTCCGGAAAAGGTGGTTTTGGTCCGGAAAAGACCGTTTTCGCGTGTTTTCCTAACATTGCAATCTGTTTCAAAGCGAAGTATCTAAGCAATATTTCATGGAAGAGCCGTTATGAGCAGAGAAAACGCGTCTTTTCTTTGTGCGTGTGTGCGTGCGAAAAGCAGAGACAACACGTCAAACAGGCTTGCTAATGTTCTGTGCAAGCATGAAACAAGATTTAAAAAAAAAAAGCGCACTCCGCTTGCAAGACAGCCGTTTAATCACTTTTGGCGCCCGCACACACTTGTTTTTAGTTGCAGGTGATGTTAGTAAAGCCGGATTGACGGCTTAAAAAGAACAATTCTTCCTCTTTGAATAAAAAAGACAACAGAAGGAATGGCTGGACTCCCTTCTTTTTGAGATCTAGGAGCAAGTGACAAGGGGTCAACGCGCGATCATGTCTCAGAACAAGATCGCCACAAGCTCTAAAGAGGGCAATGCTTCAAATTTTTTTTTTGTATTTTTGGTGTTGTATTCCGCGCTGCCCCCCTTGTTTCTCCCTTTTTTTTTTCCCTCTCCGTGTTCGGATGACCCGTGTTCTCCCCGTTCTTGTCGCGGTTCTCCATGACGATGAGGTGACCCTTTTGTCGGTGTCCCTGCTGTTTCATGATTTTTCTCATTTTGACGCGTTTCACAACGTCAATCGCGTAACACGACTTTTTAAGACCATTGCACGCTCAGCAGATGGCCACGCATGATAAAGAAAAGCAAGTGGACTTGCAGCCAATCAGCACCATGCATGTACCCCTTTTACGCGCCCCTGAGACGATGATGGTCATTCACAAACAGAAACAGTCATCCCTCTCTGGCCTAGACGCAGCACCGATGGCCAGACTGGATCGCTGACAAAAATGGCCAAAAGGATGACGTAGGAAAATAAAAATGGACAACAGCGATCATTGTAGCTTGCATGATCACAAAAAGACGAAAAAAAAAAAAAAACAAGCTCGCGCAATGCGACAGGTGCATCTTTTTTTTTTTAGCAGTATCATCTGATACGATGAAATGCATGTCATTTAGCACGCGTTGATCTCGAAAGAGCGCCAGTATAGATTGTTTCACGGGTGCCATATGAAAGAAAAAGGGCCGGCGCCTGCACGCGAGGCGGTGCAGCTTGGATGGGGCGGCGACCTTGGTTGTTGTGGCGCTGAGCAATCCCAAGTGGGTATGAAATGCGCTTAGCAAACGTACAAAATTTGTCGGAGCACGCCCGAGAAGGAAGGCCAGCTCATTGCAACGCGACAAAAGTAGCTCACACACAATGAAATGGATAAAAGGAACGGTCTTTCAAGACGTTGCCTGCTTTTGGGCAGCGATGAGGGAGCGGCATGAAGCCGCGTGTCACACAAAGTGCACCCATTCGCGTCTAAGCCTGAATTGACAAGCGTAACATCTAAAAAAAAAGGAGGGGGGAGCAAAAGAGGATCAGGAGAAGAAAAAAAAAGCTCAGGGAGGTCGATCTATTTTCTTGTTTTGTAAACAAAGAAAGAGAAAAAAAAAAGGATCGACATCAAATAAATGTAGAACTACATCTCGATGCATAAGGCAAAGGAAAAAAAAAAAGCCCTTCACCGTCTTGCTGCCGCATCTGTCGCATGCCATTGGCCTCTGACTTGCACCTTTTTCGATGCCTTGCGCCTCATTGCGCGCGTCGCCATTATGATTTGCCCACTCGCATGAGGATTCGCGATGGGGACGATGGGCTGCCAAAACATTAAAAAAAAGAAACTAAGCATTTTTGGCGTCCATAGCCAAATACAGAAGCTTTCACTGTGTAGCAGGTTGTGTGTATGATCGGTGACCCTCGGCCATGTTTATTTGCTTGGCCATCATCGCCCTGATTCTAAAAAAAAAAAAAAAAAAAGCAAGAAAAAGGAAAAAAACATCCCTCCACGTGGGCGAAGCACATCAATTCGAGTGGCTGGCCATTGTAACAGTGTAACCCAAGCTATTGAATGCAGTTGCAAAAGGATGCATTCATTACAGGGCTCAATAGTAAATGGATGACGCGCAAAAATCACAAAAAAAGTAGAAAAAAAAGCGAAAAAGAAAATTGAAGTCGTCAAGGGCGCGACTGGCCTAACGGAGATGAGACGGGCATGATTTTGCCAAAGATCATGGCAAACACAAGAATCAAAAAGCACGAGGGCGCCGTGTTGCTGCCAATTTTTACTCTCCCCTCGCGTCCCCCTCGCTCCCCCCAAAATAAAACATGATGATGCTTGGACCCAACGCAATGTGGCCCTCAAATTGGGCCATATATGCATCTCGACGCAAACATGGGCGCCCCGCCGGCAAATAGGTGATCATCTAATACACACAACGCACGCTCAAGGGCGCACAAAAACATACATTAACGCGCGCCGCGCGCATTTCGGCTTGTACACGCGTTTTTTTTTTTCATTATTATTTTTTGTGAAAGCTTCGTTTCATTCTCTTGATGGGATGGGCTGCTTGGGCTTTTAAAAAAAATGTTGCCAGGGGGGATGGATGCATATCGATTGTGTGTTCCTTTCGTCCTGTTATGCTATTTTTGTGAACCCCACCTTATGTCTGCTAAATGAGGGTAAGGGGGTGTCAGCGAGGGGTGGGGGGTGACGAGGAGCAAGGGGAAAAAGGGGCGCGCGATGGAAAACAATATCTAATTTTTGGGTTCCCCTTAACAAAATGGCTCTCAAAAAAAGAAAAAGAGCGGCAGAGCACACATCCAGCTCATGGGCGCGTTGAACCAGAGAGACGCACGACCATCTAAAATAAATAGGTCTTTATTTTTCTTGCTTTCTTTGTTCTTCTTTTGCGTCTTTCACCCTTTTTTTTTTCTTGTACCATTTTCTCTCTCTCTCTTTTTTTTTTTTTTTTTTTTTTTTTTTTTTTGCTTTTGCTTTTGCTTTTGCTTTTAGCTTTTTTAACCTCTCATCGCGTCGCTTATTTATGCACCAATGTCCCTGCAACAGGCAGATGAGCAGCAGCACCACGGGCAATCACATGATTCGATTGACAGCCAATCCATCGACACGGTGTCGACGTGTGTTTCCAAATACACATCGACAGCACGCACGCGGTCGTCCAACAACAATTTCGAGTACGTATTGCAGCTGCTAGATGTGACATTCAAGGGCTTTAGTCGCAGCACTTCGCGCGAACGGCCTGTCGAGTCCATGGGCGCGATTGTCAGTCGTATTTTACAAGTGGACAGCCTGCTTGAATTCATCCAAAACAAGGAGCAGCCAGCGCTGATCTGCCCAAAGACGCGTGGCCACATTACGCACCGGCAATTGTATAACTTTTTGCGCAACCAATTCACGCTGGCGAAATTCAACCTGTTTCGCGGGGCGCGTGTTGCCACCTGCCTCCCCGAGAGCCCCACGTTGGCGGTGCTCCTCCTTGGCATCATTTCTTATTGCACTTGCACCCCTTGCCATTCAAGTCTTTCCCCTGAGGAATTGGTCGATGCGTATCAGACCATGAATGTCCAGGCCGTTGTGATGCCCCTGGCGCGCCTCACTGACAACACGGATCCCCTGCCAGGCATTTTGCGCGAAAACGGCTTCCAATTGATTGGCCTACACAAGCAGCACGACAATGACATTTTCTTCACACTTCACCCTGATCCCTTGGCCGAGCCCCTGGTTATTGACGACGATGGCCTTGCATTGCTCAACCAAGCCGATGATACGGTCCTTGTTTTGCAGACGTCCGGCACAAGCGGCAAGAAAAAAAGCGTCCCCTATCGCCTGCGTCACCTGTGCGTCTCCACCACATGCGTCGCTGCATCCATTGGCGTTGCAAGTGATTATATCAATATCAATACCATGCCATTGTATCATGTCGGCGGCATCATCCGCTCCCTCTTTGTCCCCATCTTTACAGGCGGCGCAATGATCCAATTCCAGGTAACAACCAAATTCAAAAAAAAAAGACAAAGCTCGATTCCCCAATTCATGGTTTATTCGCGCACCCCCTGACACTTTACCCCTTTTTTCGTTTTCCCTTTTTTTCCCTTTTTCCCCCCCCCTTTTTTTTTTCCTCAATGACAGACGTTCAACGCGCTCGATTTTTGGGAAACGGTGGCCGAACACAACAATTCATTCTGGTATTATGGCGTGCCGACGCTACATCAGGCCATTGTGGCCCAAGGACAGCAATTAGACCTGAGCACCAAGGTCAGGCATCGTATGCGCATCATTTCCAATGGCGGCGGCGCGCTGGCGCCGCATTTGGCCAAGCAAATGCAAGAATGCTTTCCCAATGCGGTGGTGATGCCCAGTTATGGCATGACAGAGTGCATGCCCATGACGGCGCCACCACGCGACTATGATCTCGATTGTGAAGGCTCGTCGGGTCTGCCCATTGGACCTGAAATGGCCATTGCCGCCGATGGCATGATGGTCGCGCAAGACGGTGTCATTGGCCACATTATGGTGCGCGGCCCACCATGCTTCGAAGGGTATGAAGGCGTCGACATAGACACCGCGTTCGATGCCAATGGCTGGTTTGACACGGGCGACGTTGGCTATTTCAAGGACAGCTACCTTTATATTACCGGCCGCTCCAAAGAAATCATCAATCGCGGCGGCGAGGTCATCTCCCCCTTGGAAATCGAGCAAGCGCTCATCTCCCATCCAAAGCTTGCCCAAGTCATGGCCTTTTCCACACCCCACGAGACGCTACAAGAGACAATTGGCCTTATTCTTGTCGTCAAAGGTACGAGGCAAAAAAAAAAAAAAAAAAAAAAAAAAAAAAAAAAAAAAAAAAAAAAAAACCAAAAAACCAAAAAACGGCATCCTCACTCCTATTTTTTCCTTTTTCCTCTTTTTCCCTTTTTTGCAGAAAACGAGAGCCGTCCCGACTTGCGTTCGCTCCGACCGTTTTTGGAGCGCGTACTGCATCCAAGCAAATGGCCTCAATTGCTTGTTTACATGTCTGATTTGCCCAAGAGCGCGGTCAACAAGCCATTGCGCATCAATGTCAGCCAGCGCATGCAGCTCCCGACGGTCATGGAGGCCGACGGCAACATTCATCAAAAGCAGCATCTTTACGAGGCCGATTGCCCCGAAGCTGGCGCGCCCCTGGATGAATTGATCAGCTGCCGCCCTGTGCAATGGGAAAATCAGCAATTGCTCGACGAGCTGCTCGCGCACCCCGACGTGGAGGACGGCGCCACGTACGTGCATCCGGCCACGAAACAATTATGCGTATTTTTGGTGGCATCGCAGCAAAACAAGACGGCCAATACCACGACAACGACGCTGCCAGTGGAAACTTATAGCACGGTGATCCAGATGGATGATGGCAGCGACAATGAGAGCAGCCGAGCAAGCACGATGATGAATTGGAGGCACGACAAGGAAGCCAAGGAAGCCATTGTGCAGCGCGTGCAGCTGTACCTCGAGCGCCACATCCACGACTATATGCTTCCCAAGCGCATGCTGGTCGTCGATCATCTGCCGGAAAAAAACCTCGACGGCTCATTGGACGACGATCATGCACGTCATCTGCTCGACCAGCACCAGCACCAGCAGCCCGACGATGGCACGCATGCCAATGACCCCGTCGTTGTTGCATTGCGCGATCTATTTGCACAAGTCCTTGGCCTCTCGAAAAACGATTACCCGCTCGATGGCGATTTTTTCGATCATGGGGGCAATTCGCTCAAATCCAGCAGCTTGTTCTCCCTCATCCGCGTGCGATTGGCCATCGATTTGCCCCTGACGCTCCTGTACGAGAAAAATGCACGCTCACCCGTGCAATTGGCCCCGCATTGCTACGAGCGAATTGACGTCAAAACACATCCGCTCGTCACCCTCGGCTATGACGCCTACATGAAGCGCCCGCGCACAACAAGCATGCTCTCGTACACCACAAATACCTCCATCCTCATGGACGACGCGTCCAAAAAAAAGAAATTGAAGCGAAGGCTCCGCACACCACAGGCGTTCCGCTCCTTTGGCACACAGAAATACAAGGATCGCATGGCAAAGCGGCCCGACAGCGGCGCGTACGACCCGTTCTCGTTGATTTCCATGGTTTGGCAAGCGTTGCCCGCGTTTTTCTTCATGCCGCTTGGCATTGGCATCCGCTGGCTCATTTTCGCCATGAGTCTTGGGTCGCTGTCGCAAGTCATGCCCACGACAGGCGCGAGCCACAGCATTCTTCGCTTGGTCCAGGTGATTTTGGCCCTCGTCATCACAAGCATCCTTGCCAATGTTTTGGCCCCCGTCGTGGCCATTACAAGCAAATGGCTCCTCATTGGACGCTACCGTGCTGGAAAATACCGTCTTTGGAGCTGGTATTACCTGCGATGGTGGCTCGCGTACCGCTTTGTCCTGATTTCCGGCCCAGGCATTTTGGCATGCAGCGGCAGGACCTTTTCCTGGTATCTCCGTATGCTTGGCGCCAAAGTAGGCCGCGGCTGCAGCATCAATGTGGAGATTGACATTGGTGAATTCGATCTGCTTGTCATTGGCGACCATTGCTCACTCGACAAGGTCAATTTGCGCCCATTCCATCTCGAACGAGGCCATATGGTCCTCGAACCCATCACCATTGGCAACAACTGCGCTGTTGGCCATCACACCGTCATTGTCTCGGGGACAAGCATTCCATCCAATCACGTCATCGGCCCCATGACCACCACGTACGCGCGCGACATGGCCAACGTTGGCTCATGTGCGCACAAGGACACGCCCGAGGGCATGGCGCTTCTCGACGCCGTCATGGTCGGCTCCATGACAAGCAACAGACTGCATCCGATTTTATACTGCTCCGTTGTCCTTCCCGTGATGGGCTTGTTGTATCTGGTGTCCATGATCCCCTGGATGATCGTCATGTATATGCTTAGCAAGGATCTCAGTGTGGTTCACAGCGTCAGCCGCGGCAGTCTCTTTAGCAAGCTTGTCCTCTACTTTGCTGGCCCTTCGCGTGTCGGTTATCATCTCTTGGCCGTCGCCGTCAAGCACAATGTCGTGCCAATTCTGCATCTGATGCTCGCTATTATCATCAAGCGCTTGTTCATGAAACGCACCGTTCCTGGCGCCCGCACCGACGACAACCAACTGACGGAACTCCGGTACGCACTGCAGCGCGCCTTGCTCGATCCCAAGGAATTGAGCGTCGTGTTTTCCATGCTTGGATCGCATTACGAGCTTGTCAGCATCGTCTATCGTCTTTTGGGCGCCAAGGTTGGCAAGCGCGTATACTGGCCAGGCACATGCATCAACACGTACGATTATGATCTGATTGAAGTTGGCGACGACGTCGTCTTTGGCTCGCGCTCGTCGTTTTTTTGCATGGATGCACACGACAAGCTGCCCATCAAGGTGCGCGATGGCGCCATGATTGCCGACAATTGCGCATTGTACCCTGGTGCCGAGGTTGGGCATGGCGCGCTGCTTGGTACAGGCGGTTTGCTCAACAAACATGGTCATGTACCCGATGGCTCTGCCTGGTATGGCTCGTTCAATGGCCAACCTGTGAAATTCCGCGATGAGGCGCCGTCTGAGAAGAAAACAGCACTCAATGGCAACGGCACGGGTCCCGACGACGAGATTCTGGGTCGACGCGTCTTTGACAACCCAGGAACACCGTTTGGACGTGCGTTTTATCAAGGCAAGTCGTCGTATTTTGTGCTCGGGTTCTGGTTTGTGGTCCCGTACAACATTCTGGCGCGCATGGTCGGCTCGGTCTACTGGGGCTGTGCCGTCACAACGGCCATCCAGCTGTCCGCCATCTTTATCCGCGCCAACGATGAAGCGTTTTCAAGCACACCGAGTGATGCACAGCACCAATCGTTCCTGTCTAACCTCTTCCACGACGGCCATGAATGGATCGAGGTCGGCATTGTCTTGGGCGCGATCATTGTCCTGTGGAATTTCATGACGGTGCTTGGGCTGGCCTTGGAAATTGGATGCAAATGGACCCTCTTTGGTCAGCGCCAGCCTGGCCAATACAATTGGGACCAGTCCAGCTATTGTCAGCGATGGCAAATCCTCATCAGCTTCCAGCAAATGTTCCGTCGCCACTTCACGCACCTGGCAGGTGGCTCGGCCTGGGTCATTTTGTATTTCCGCCTCTTTGGCGCGCGCATTGGCCGCCGCGTTTGCCTGTATCCCAATGGTGGTGACCCCGTCATGACTGAGCCTGACCTCGTCATGCTCGAGGATGACGTCGCCGTCGACTTTGCCAGCCTCGTGTGCCACATGAACACCTTGGGCAGCTTCACCGTCAATCCACTCAAGGTCGGTGCAGGCTCCGTGCTGCGCACCGGCGCGCGCCTTGCATCAGGTGCCACCATGATGGAGGACTGCACATTGTTAGAGCACACATTGATCCTCCCTGGTGCTGTCGCCGATCGTGGAACAACATGGCAAGGCTACCCTGGAGAACAAGTCAAGCACGCCTAATTGCGCCTTCCATCGTTTTTCTCCGGCTCTCTCTCTCTTTTTTTTTTTTTATCATCCCTCCTTGGTTTCTTCCTCACGCACAATTGTATTGTTGATTTTCTTTTTTTTCACTATAAACATTTTGTACCATTTCCCCCTCTTCAATCAAATAAAGAAATAATTTCATCGCTTTCAATTTCTGATGCCACCCAAATGGGTCCACGTTGGATGATGCCACGTGTGTGTTTTCAACAGGATGGATCAGAAAATACTATGAAAACAAACCTTTGAATTGCCTCCCCGATTTTTATGTTTTCTTTTGCACTGCTTGTCGACGAGACACGTCGCATTGAGAAACTACGAAAAAAAGGGGGGATCCGCCTGCCAGTTAACAAACAATGTGACTATATTTAATTTTAACCGCGAATTGCACAGGGATTAACGCGTCCATGGAGCTGCACCAGCGCGTCCACTTTTAAAAGAGCTATGATACAGTACCGAGCGAACGGAGTGTGCTTTTTTTTTTTTCAAAACCAGCGTCGTGGCGCGTCTGGCAGCATGTCCTTTTCTGTTGTTTTCTTTCTTTCTTTTCTTTTGCTTCGCACGTTGCATCATACTCACTCATTCTGAGCCCATCATCTCGGTGCATTCCCTGCAGAAAGGTTCCCAAAAGCCAAATAGTAGTGGGCAGCGTGCCCTTTCATAGCGTGTGCACGCTAAATGACGCTTTTGCTTGGTTGCAAGGGCGTTGACGTCTCTTTTTTTTTCTTGCCCGCTGGCCCTTGCTTGGATGTCATGTGCACACTGGAAGGACGCTTTTGCTTGGCTGATTCTTGGATTTGGGCGTAGGGACGATTGATTCAAAACATCCACAACTACAGTCAAATGCGCGTCACCAACGTTTTTTTTTTTTTTTTTTTTTTTTTTTTTTTTTTTTTTTTTTTTTTTTTTTTTTTTTTTTTGCTACGACGAGTTGTCTCCAGCCGATCGCCCGGCATCACGTCGCGCTTCGGAGTTTGAAGTGGTCGTGCCTATTATTTTGCCGAGTAAAAGCAAGGTAAAACGGATGCATCGCCGCGAGAGCGAAAATAACGTGCCATGTATCCTCTTTTTTTTTTTTTTTGTGAGCGCGTTCCATTGCATGGCGTGCACACAATGACAAGGCCCTTTTGCTTGCATACAACCACTTTTCGGCCTAGATACAACAGGTGCAACGCCGCGAGAGCAAAAACAATGTGTCGCTTATCCTCTTTTTTTTTTTTTTGTGAGCTGCGTTCCTTTGCATGAAGTGTGCACGATGCCATGGCCCTTTTGCTCATGAGGCTTTTGCTTGGTTGCATCATGGATTTCGGCGGTGGTACGATTGCCTATCGTCTTTTTTTTTTTTGTCAGCAGCGTTCCTCTGCATGGCGTGTGCACGATGACATGGCTTGTGCACAATGACATGGCGTGTGCACAATGACATGGCCCTTTTGCTGATGAGACTTTTGCTTGGCTGCATCATGGATTGAGCGGTGGTACGATTGCCTTAAGGTGGCCCCAACTGTCTTTTTTATGCCAGCGTGCCGCTTGAAGGTTTCTTGGCAATGGGAAAGGAGGCGATGGGCAATAGAGTTGTTTTAGGATTGATGTGAATAAAAAGTGAGCCTATTTTTTTTACATACTGTACATATAGAGTTGAAGAATCTGCCTCACCGTCCAATTCGGATAGCTGCAGATTGGTACTGTAACGTGCTCATCTAGAGCAAACGGGCGGCATTACGTATCTTGGCTGTAAAATTCTTCTTCTTCCATAAGAATGGTTCATTCTGATGCGACCGCTGCTCAAAAGGTCAACCATGATACAGTACTGTATTCACATTACTGTATATTCACAGATTCAACGCTGCTCCCCAATTTTTTTCTTGAATCGTACAGAGTGAAACTGGCATCATTCAAAATAGACACGCTCGGACGACATTTTCCAATCATTTGCACACCAATGATGAACGACCTCCGCTGTATGCTTGTAAAGTCGAGCGATCAAGTGCTTGACACGTGCTTAACCTTAAATTTGTCGACAACGGCAGAGATGAATTACCGCACTTTTAACATATGGAAAGCAGCTGTTGAATCTCTTTCAAGTGACATGAATTTCACCGCGATCCGATCAAAACTGATTGATGAAGGACAAAATAGCTTTTTTCGACAAATTTTCTAATGTGCTTTTGCTCGAGAACAGCCTAGGTGACCCCTGATTTTTACAGTACGTAGGATTTTCTGTTCATAAATCGAGAATTGGACAATCGCATTGGCACTTGGAGTGCACTTGGCTTCGCATTTGCGATGCTTTTACAGACGTTCTAGGAGTAATTAATGATTATAAATCGCATGGTGAAGTCTGAAATGCATGTCAGATTGCTGGATTTGAGCACTTAAACGATTTGCACCGATTTCGCCCTGTCTTCTTTGAAGTTCGCTCTAATGCAAGTGCTTCAAAAATCGCTCAATTCTTAATTCTGTTCACGCAGCAGCCAGATGTAAAATCTGATTTCGAATCGAATAAAGTTCTCACACAGTGTCCGTTTATGATAGTTAATATGATAAAATTTCGAGCGAGATAATCGCAGCTTTACGCGATTTTGGCCTTTGGCGGCGGTAAAAGTGCATTATCAGGGGAGCATGTCCAATGACCGGGGGTCATTGTCTTCTTAATGGCGACTGGTTATACAACTGGCATAGGCACTGGTTTTATAACACTGGTTTAACTTATCGTTTATGTTTCCCTGAGTTATCACCACTGGTTTTATCATATCTGGGTAATTTCATCCAGAAAGACACCTTTAGGTTAATTAAGCAAGAAAAAATATCTATTACTTGGATGATTTTAAAAAATTGGTAAATACAGCTGATGAGCAACTGGTCCTGCAGGTGGTTTTTATTCACGATTGCCCTGAAGGTGCTCCAGGTGTTTTTACTAAACGAGCAAGGCTCGAAAGTAACACCATTCGATTCCAAATCAAATTTTACATCCAGAGGCATCGCGTACTTATGATAATTCGTCTCAGTGCATTCCTGGGCGCTCAGCAAGAGATTAAAGTCAAAATGCAGCTGCTGCCCAAAATTCGCAAAAAAAAAGCTTAAGACGACACCAAAGCGCTACGATCACTCTTGAAAAATTTCAGGGGTCACCCTTTTCAATCTCAGAAATGCCAAATTTGGGTATTTTCGAACTCCGAGTTATCAATGCATCCAAAACTGGTAACTCCGGCAATTTGCTATTGGCAGACAAAATGGCCGATCGCCCTACGTACGGTATTTTTAAGAAAAATGTCCAGAGAATGACGCATGAACGGCGATCGACTGAGAAAATTGCCTGCTTTGGGCAACATTTTTTTCAAAGATTTAAGGTTTGACACTTCCAAATTAAGGTGGGATTGCTTGGAACGTTTTTATTTTTTATTTTATACAGCAGCATTTTTTTGTTGCACGCTGCTTGGGTAGTAGTGGTGGCAGTACAGTTCTACTTGGGTGGTGGAATGACGGATGCAAAAATTTCAAACGCACTCTATCGTAGCATCGTGAAAATGGTCCCATTAGATGCTTCGACCCATTCTTTGTTTGTTAGTGAATCTGGAATAAAAATCAGGCCTACCGTAGATAGGATTTTCTGTTGATAAATCGAGAATTGGGCAATCGAATTGGCACTTTGAGTGCACTTGGCTATGCATTTGCGATGCTTTGACAGACGTTCTAGGGATAATTGATACAGTAATTCTAAATCGCATGGTGAAGTCTGAAATGCATGTCAGGTTGCTGGATTTGGAGCACTTAAGCGATTTGCGCCGATTTCGCCCTGTCTTTGAAGTTTGCTCTACTGTAATACAAGTGCTTCAAAAATCGCTCAATTCGTAATTCTTCTGTTCATGTAACCAGATGTAAAATTTGATTTAGAATCGAATAAAGTTCTCACACGGTGTCCGTTAACTTAATAAAATTTCGAGATAATCGCACTTTACGCGATTTTACGCGATTTTGGCCTTTGGCGGCGGTAAAAGTGCGATTATCATCAGGTGTTTTTATTAAACGAGCAAGGCTCGAAAGTAACACCATTCGATTCCAAATCAAATTTTACATCCAGGGGCATCGCGTTAGGTCATCTCAGTGCATTCCTGGGCGCTCAGCAAGAGATTAAAGTCAAAAATGCAGCTGCCCAATTCTCGATTTATGAACAGAAAATCCTAGCTAGGCGTAGCTACCGGTAGGCGGTGCGGCACATTCTTACATGGTTCGAATGGCGAGCAAAATAATGCGGTTCACCCGACTGAATTGGTGGCATTGCATGAGATGTTGAATCTTTCTCGAGGCTTCAAGCCGCCGATGCTATGTCACAAAAATTAGTCAATCGTTGCTTTAGCTCTCGCTTTCTTTGCACTATTGATTTACCATCGGAGGTACAGTATAATAATACTCATTATTGTTGTCGCGTCCACGATCACGTCCAGCTTGCGCTTCAGGTTCTGATCGAATTTTTGATTCTTGACGCCGAGATCGATAATAAGGATGGAGGCAAGCAGCTTATTGCATTCGTCTCTTGTGATGTGTGGGCTCATGTCCGAGCGATTGGGCTTTAAAAGTAATATGCCGGATAGCGCAGCAAGAACCAAGAAGCTTTTGCAGATTCTCTACCAGCGTCAGCTCTCGGCTCAACAACTCAACGACTTGTCGTAGGGGGGTAAAACAGGGGATCAAAGTGAAAAAAGTAAAAAAGTGATAAAAAAACAGAACCGGGATTCGTGATAAAAACGGGTTGGACTTTATTTCGACTATTGGGATGCAAGGCTTTTATACTATTTGAAGCGATAGCCATTTGGTAAGAAATTACGATTATTGACATACGCGACACGGGAGTGCCTTGCATCTCAAAACCCCTTCTTTTTTTTTTTTTTTTTTTTTTTTTTTTTGTGCGCACTTGGCTCTCTGTGTGTTTTGACGTGCCAAGTGCTCTTCCGTTATATTGTGTTCATGAGCATCCATTATCGGTGACGTGTACATGCTTTATATGATTCATTCGCGTGTCAATTGCTCATGACCTGGACGCGCCTCATTTTCGCGTATCATATCTTTTTTTTTTTTTTTTTTTATATCATATCTTTTGCTGCCCACGTTCAGTGTGCCTGACACGCGGTCGCACCTGTGTCTCTTTTCGTTTCTTGATTCCTCGGGGCTGCTTGACAATAAGGCTACTGGGCTGCTTATCTTTTTTTTTTTTTTATTTTTAATCGCGCCTTTTGTCCCCGCCTGGCCAATGATTCGCGATACCTTTTTCGTACATGTCAACGGCCACATTGACATGCACGTGCACCAGGTCGTGTGTGCCTGGGGAGACGGCTCCAGATGGCTGGCACCTGCATTGATTGATTTGATGTTTTTTTCTTCAATCGCCTGTTATCCAGGCGATTCGCACCGCAGCCGGCACGTCAATGCATGGCTACCAGTGCTTGACACTACACGACTCAACGACTCAACGAATCAACGAATCAACGACTCGCTCAACAACTCGCTCAACGACTCGGCTCAACGTGGTCGTTTGAACGCATCCTTGCCTTGAACCAAAGGAGCATCTAGTAGGATCATCACAACCAGCCGTTCTACTTCTTTTCTCTGCCTTTGTCTTCCGCCTCTATCCGGATTAGCGACTTCCACCTCCTTTGGGAGAAGCGTGTGATTATTACGTCAACCATGCCAATGGCGAGCTCATGCAAATGTGGATGCACACAAGCCTCATTGAAAGTCGCATGCGAACGAGTGACAAGCAAAAGCTTACCAACGAGGAGGCCACAGCAGCCGTCCTGTCGCACGCTGCTGGACCTGACCATCAATGGCCATCTGACCTTACTTCTTGCCCGCCGCACTTTCGCCTCGCTCACCGAAAAACTTGGGCATCCGTCTACGTCTGCACGTCGGCCACAGAATTTGAAATTGAGGATCTTCAATGATTTATTGCCAATGTCGCTGTCGCTGTCGTTCGCGTACTTTTTCTTTCCTCTCTCTCTCTCTCTCTCTTTTTTTTTTTTTTTTTTTTTTTTTTTTTTTTTTTTTGCTTGTATCGCATTTTGCCCCTCTATGCCCATCAATTGAATGAATACTGTATGATATGATGTTGAATAATATACAGTATGATGTGCTACGTATCATACCGTATGTGTAGTGCATTGGCATTTGAGAACTGTGTACTGTAGTGGAAGACGCACAACAAGCAACAAATACAAATTCACGGTCTTTTTTTATGCTAAACCGTTCTTTGTGCATATCGTGCGTATTTTACAGTCATCACTAGGCCTCGCTGGATCACTTGAATTATATAATAAGTCTGATTTTTATATAATTATCGTACAATGGGGTTGAAGAAAAGGGGGGATCATTGGATTGGAAGGAGAAGAAAGACGTGGCTTTTAGTGCAGAGGCTTTGTCTTCATATCGCTGTCAATGCCGGCGCGCTGCGCCATCAACACGGTGTTGTTGTAGGGCACCTTGAGCGAGTCGATCAAGGTTGCCTTGAATTCATCAGAGTTCAACCAGCCCAGACCGTGCTGGAAGATGGTGGCGCCGCGGTGGTGGCCGCCATTGGTGGTGCCCATGCTGGCATGAAGGGTGTGGCGCTTCTTGTCCTTGAAGTACGCGGCGCGGTGCAGAATATTGTTATCATAAAACACCGTTTGGCCGGGCTTGAGGTTCACGCGCAATTGGCCGGGCATATCACCCTTGGGATTGTTCAGGGAAATGTCACGCTCCTCAGGCGTGCGCACGCGGCGGTGGGACGCGGGCACGACAAACAAGCAGTCGTCCTCATACAACGCGCTACAAAAAGAAGAAAAAAGTGAGTCAGACGCCATCTGGGGCATAAATGCCATTTGTCCGTGCCTCAAACTCCTTTTTTTTTGTCATTTACGTGTTCCATTGAGTGCCATAGTGAGGGATCTTGAGCATCTCACGCTCCTTGTCCTCGGGAGTCTCGGCGGGGATGGCATCGCGGTGATAGGTGAGCGAAAAGTCAGAATCGCGCGGATTGATCAGCAAGTTGAACAGCTCAAATTGGAGCTCGTCGTGTGTGCACTCGTTCAATTGCTGCACGGCGTTCAGCAGTCCCTCCGAACCATACCACTCCATGAAAACGGATTCCTTCAGGTCGGGGTGCATCAGATGCTGGACGCCCCATACATCCACATTGTCTTCCTCGTTCCAAGGAGGGAATTGCTTGCCAACAGTGCGACTTGACGGGTTAAAAAATATAATTAACAAAAAAAAAGCGCGTGAGAAATCTCGGTCCTCGTCTCCTGGGCATTTTCATCTTTACACATAATGCCACTCGCCCTTGCGCGCCTTTTCCACGACGCGTTCCGTGGCTTCCTTGAGTCTGGACATCATTTCGTCCGGGATCAAGTTGTCGACAATGACATAGCCGTTGGTCTTGAGAGCCTCGTGGATAGGCACGCCGTTGATATCAGTCATAGACATTTTTGAATAGTACACAGGAATAAAACCAAAAAAAGAAGATAAAAGAAGAAAAAAAAAGAGCAAAACGTGGGGCGGCAGTGGCCCCATTTTTCTATGCACATTTTCGTCGGAGCTTGATCAATGCAAAACCACGCACCAAAATTGGTTTCCCACGAGAAAGATTAAGTAAGCTGCACCCTGCCCCGGGAAATGCCTCCAGGGTGGAACAATTGGCAAACAAGGTTCTTGCAAAGTCATCTGCGCAGACTCGTCACGCCCCATATTGTGGAGAAAAGCTGCTGATGGGTAAAAGTAAAAAAGAGCCCATGGCCATGCGGGCGCCACCTTTGTTTTAGCTACTTTTTTTTTTTAAGAATTGATCTCCTTACTGCCAAAAGCTGGATTTGAGGCGCGCTCCGCCCCGCACGTCTGGCCGGTTTCAGGGTGAAAATGTCCGCGATTGCGGGGGACTACGCCTGTTTTAGTAAGATTTTTCCCTTGGCTGTGCTGATTCGCCCTTGAATGTGCAATCAGGGCTGCAGGGAAAAACCCACTGTATTGCTCAGGGTCGGGGCGTCTGCCGAGTGCTTACCGTCGACCCTGTGCTAAATGGTGACACAGTCTAATTGTCGACCAGCCCTGACGCCGTTGTAAGCCCACGTCAGCTTTTTTCCTCCCCCTTTGCCACGGTCTTTTCGGGTAAACGATGGAATTCGACTCGGCTTCCTCGCCTCGGAGCATCTCATGGCCAGTGAAAACCCCGCAGTCCCTGGTCACATTGAAATGAATGGATGGCAAACCAAAAAAAAAAAATAATCAAAAATACGGAGGGTGGCCACCCCCAATGGCCTGTTCAACAATAAGACCGCGTACACGGGGGGGGGAATAACGGGACATACGCACGGCGGGGTGGGTGCCATTGTGTGATGGTGCGACAAGACACCAAAAATGCACCAAAATTGTGTTTTCCAAGTGACCGGGTATTTGTACCGCTCTTTTGACAATCCAATGCACGATGCATGTCAACGCATACCAATCGGCTCTACCAGAAATTGCTGAGTTCAATTGCTTTTGTTGTCCGGCAAGCACCACATCGGCTCGGCGTGCTGCTGGATGCCCCGGACTTTGTGCGTGTCGGACAGGCAGACAGCTGCGACCGTCACCCATTTTTCACGCACGTGATTGTCTAGGCGGGGCTTTGGTCGCCCCTGGGTTCTGACAAAAGACATACGTCGCGGATCACATGCATAATTTTTGAGAACTTGGCAAATGGGGCACTTTTCAAACGCGGTGAAATCGACTCAAAGCGAAGCAGGGTCGTGTCAAATTCCAGGCAAGACGCACTATGAGGCAACTTGGGACGCGTCGTTGGCCGACATACAGAAAAAAATCATGCGATCCAGCCTTGCATGAAGAAAAAGGAAAGGAAAGTCTCAATGTTCTTGGTGTAACTCAACTTGCCATGTGCCCATCTGTACGACCCCAGTCAGCAGAGCCTCAGGCACGCCCCACTCCCTCGAGCCAATGCGTTTGCACGCACATGATTGATGATTAAATCACGATTCTTTGTTATTTTCGATAATAAATGTGTTGGTATCCAAATCTAAGATCATTCTATAGTGCAACCTCTCCGCCAGTGACAGCTACATGTAGTCCATTTCACCCTCTGAGCTCTACATGGCGACAAAAAAGAAAACGGCGCGTCAGGCGATGCATGTATTGCTTGAATTGTGTCGCTTACGTCTTCATCTGGCACCTCGCCAAGCTGTGTCTGTAAATCTCGCACGCGATCACGCAGAGCGTTCTTTGAATCGATCAATTGACGAATATACTCGGCGGCTAGAGGGAAAACAAAATAAAAGTGGGGGGGATAAGCACGTGCCAAGTTTTTCTTTCTTTTTTTTGTCGAGAATCTTACATTTGTGTAGTATCATGGACTCGCTCCGCTGTGACTCATTGAGACTAGGGACAATGTCAACAAGTTGATCAAAGCCAATACGAATGTTGGCGCGGCGCTTCTGCTCCGAGGCAATATGATTTGCTTTCTTTTGCTCATCGGTCAGCAATTCGTGTGCTGGTTTGCGTCCTCGACCGCTCCCTTTTTTTGGTGGTGCCGGTTTGAAAGAGCTAGGTCCTGCCTGTGCGCTGTCCATGTGGAAGTCCTAAAGACGCATGAGCCAAACTTTTTTTTTTTTTTTTTTTTTTTTTTTTTTTTTTTTTTTTTTTTTTTTTTTACCTGTGACGCGGCATCACTCAAAGACAGGGACGCGTGTTGCTGAGGCATCATATTGTGTGAAAAAGGAGGTGACAAGAGCACCGGCGTGGGCGCTACCACTGGGTCTGTCAAACAAAAGTGATGTGAGAATACATAAAAAAAAAAAGTGGGCCAAGCGCCCACGTGGTGTAACAACTGTCATTGGCACTCCCTCGTCGCGAGGCTGCCCGGTGCTTCCAGCACACTGGTGCAAGTAAAAAAAAAACACACTCTTTTTACCAATATTCTTACTGTTTGATTGCTGCTGCACCTGGCTAAATGCGGCATTGTCGCCATAAAGGCCCTGGGCCATGGAAGCGCTATATTCTATACGTGTCAAAAGCAAGGAACGTGGGTGAGCAAGTAGCTCTGTTGCCTAGTTACACATCTCAGGGTCCTGGGGGAAAGCAAAACATGTTTACCTTGAGATGATTCGTGTTGCTCGTCGGCCATGGCGCGTCAAATTATGAAAAAAATGAAAGATGATGAAAAGGTGAATAAATAAAGAATGCAAGACGACAAGAGAAACGAGATCAAGAGACGTTTAAAAAGATGAATCATGTAAATTTTTTTAAAAAACGAAAAAGCATCACAAACAAGTTGGTCCAAATCAGGCAACCTGCAAGGTCCGCGAGCGATCTTGATAAACTCGCACGTGAAAATGAAAAACGCCGTTTGCGCGCGTGGCAGAACTCTCAAACAACCCAATTGCATGAAAAAAGTCAAAAAAAAAGTGGGCCATTTATTATTAAAAACATTTTTTTTCTTCCATGGTTTAGGCTTCAACGGCTGTCACTTGGCTCTGATTATCGTCGTCATCGGCAGAATCCGAATCTTGGCCGCGTGCACCTTGCTGGTCGTCGCCATCCTCATCGTCGTCTTCATGGTCGTCTTGGTCCTCGTCGACTTCCGTGCCGTCAGGGATGCTGATTAGTTCACGAGGGACGAGGTTGAATGATTTGGAAAGCAGCAGAAACCGGGCGTACAAGCACGTCTCGTTCTGTCACAGAGGGAAAAAAAATGGGAGGGACAGAGAAACATGTGTCAATTTTTGGGCTCGGGACAAGACCCATTGTTGTCCTTCTCCCCAACCTGTCACTTGCCTCAAATAGGTCGTAGGTTTCACGATGATGAAAATAAGCATGGGCAAAAATACGATAGAGACGCCGAGCAATTGATTGAAAGTGCTTCAAAGACGGCTCCGGAATGGATATCCTGAAAAAAATCAAGAAAAAGTATGAGCTACCCCACCCAAATTCCAACGAAAATCACGCCTGCCACGAGAAGCCATACCTGCTAGGGAAATATTTCGAATTGTTCAAGAGGATCGTCGCTCCATCCAGCGTGTGGATGATGTAATCGATGGCTGGGCACTGGATCGTGTCAAACGCGCGTGAGCCTTCCCATTGAACACGCGTCGGATACACGCGCAACCCTTGCACGCGTCGCGTAACGTCCAAACAAATGGACGGCGTGCCAGCGCGTCGTTTACACCCGCTTTTCACGTTTTCCTCCTTTCACGGCTTACCGATTGAGTGGACGAGTGTGCAGCGCACAAATAGAGCCATCCGTCGGCCTTCATCTCGGGGCAATTCTCTTTGGTGCATTCCGTCTCCAAGGCAACAACAAGTTGATTCAATTCAATGCAAACTTGCCTAAAATCAGAGAAAATGCAGCAAAAAAGGGCATCGGTCAGCGCTTTTTATCCTTTTTACCCGATTTTTGGGTGCACACGGCACGCCGTTTTTACCTTAAATGCTCGTATTGCCACACCTGCCTATCCACGGACTCGGGTATCTCGACAAGTGTGTCGACGTTTGTGTGGTCCTGGCGGATCAGCTGTTGTAAGTATTCCTGCACGTGAAACGACGAGTCTAAGTTGTCGATAGGCTCAAACGGCCAGTCAAAAGCCGACTAGTATAAAAATAAAGCGCAAGATGAGCACGTATGCACGTCTTTTTTGGTGTTTTTCAGGTTTCTTTACATCAAGACGGGTGCCTGGGCATAAACGTCGCGCCGTCGTTGTCATTTTGAAAGCAGAAAAAGAAAAAGAGCAACAGGGCAGCCCAATTGGGAACGGATAAAAAAAAAAAAATAGGAGCGAGGTCAAGTGCCGTCTCCTTTTTTTCCCCTCTTTTTTTGCTGTATGCGGCTGCCTTTGTGTCACGCTGCCACATCTTGCATCTTTTTTGGCTTGATCCGCTTGCAATCAGTCGCATGGGCTTGTATTGTTGTTTGTTTTTGCCCTGATTTGCTCACAGGGTGCAAAGCGTGTTTCTTTTTTCTTTTTTTGCGCCATCTGAAACCCGCTGTACCTGGTTTCGACAATCGGGCTTGAACACACACGTCGCAGTGGCGCGCGCCATTGATTGGGCCCCGTTTTACTTTGTACCTTTTTTTAGCTTTTGGTCACCCAAACAAAAAAAAAAAAAAAAAAAAAAAAGCAAAAAGACATTATAAAAATAGACGGTGGCATTGCCCTTCATTTGTTTTCTTTCTCTTCTTCGTTCTCTACTCTTCTTTTGATACCAATTGCCCCCATGGAAATTTCCTATCGAAAGGCGGCGCGTGTGTGGATTGGCGTCTGTGTCGCGATCCTGCTGCTGCTTTGGACCATTGATTTTACGCAGCATCATGCCGCTCCGACCAATTGGTCATTTTTTACGCAAAACAAGGCCGCTGTGCCACTCGACGACAGCCACAAGCTGACGCTCTCCAGCCAGCAGCTGTCCATTGCCAAGAATAAGATGAGTTGGCTCGATGACGCCAGTATGTGAATTTTTTTAAAAAAAAGAAAAAAAAACATCAAATGCACCCCGTCTCACTTATTCTTTTGCGCACAGATCAGGCACACCAGATAGACAAGACTCTTTTGCAAGAAAAGCTATTTGCTTCCTCGGCGGGCTCCCATGATATCCAGCCTTACTTTTACAAGGCCACTAGCGAACCCGCCAATAATGCCATCACTATTACAACCACCATTACAAGGAGCCGCATCCCCACATTGGCGCGCCTGGCCAATCGCTACCGAGGTCAGACACCACTCTCGCTTTTTCGAAAAAAAAGAATGACAAATTGCTGACTTTTCCATTTTTTTTTTTTATGCAAAATACAAATACAGGGCCCATTTCGGTTGCATTGCACATTAGTCCAGATCAGCAAGGGCAAGAAGCATTGGCCCTTCTAGCCGAAGCATACGCGGAATGGCCCGCGATGCGCGAATTTGTGGACGTGCACATCATCCGCGACAAGATGGAGCGTCAAATGAACTTGTGGCGCAATGTTGCGCGCTTTTATGCGCGCTCCAAGTACGTGATGATGCTCGATGTCGATTTCCATCTGTGTACAGACGTTAGCTACAATGTCGCGTCAAATCCAGAAGCATTGGCCGTTTTGGAAGCTGGCCATGCACTTGTCATCCCTGCTTTTGAGTACACAAAGCAACAAGATGGCCTGGACTCACGCTGGTTCCCCACGGATAAGCGCAAGCTGGCTGAATTGCACGATGCGCAGGCCATTGACATGTTCCATGCGTTCTGGCGCCCGGGCCACGACTCGACAGACTATGACCACTGGTTCAAAGCCGACCAATTATACCCAGTGACCGCATACCAGCAATCGTATGAGCCCTACGTCATCTACAAGCGCGATGGCCACCCATGGTGCGATGAGCGATTCTTTGGCTATGGCAGCAACAAAGCCGCATGCCTCTATGAAATGTACGCCTCAGGCGTCGACTTTTATGTGCTCCCCCACGACTTTATCATCCATCAGACACACGATTATCCAACTGAGGCGCGTGACCAAGAGGTAAACATCTCGCTCATATCAATTGAACCTGTAAAAGACTTCAAAACATCCAATTGACGCGTTTTTTGTTGTTTCCCCTCTTTCTTTTCTTGTTTCAGCGCTTTTACAACCGCCGCCTGTACACGGCCTTCCGCGAGGAGGTTTGTTTCCGCTATGCTCGCAAATTCATTGCTCAAGGACAATGGACCACGGCTGTCACACGAAACCTAATGGGTCTTTGCGATAAAATCCCAAGATTCCACTCCTTTATCGCGTCCGCGTGAGCATGGCATTGCGCGTCCTTTTTTTTTTTTTATTTTGTTGCTTTCACCCGGCCGTATCAGAATTTCATTTCTTTGACGCCACCCTGCACTCTTGTTTTTGTAATTAGACACGTTTTTTTCACACCTTCCATTCCTTTTTTTTATTTTATTTTTCATTTTGTACATTATGCATCCAAGTAAAACCATAAAAAAAAAAAGAAACATTGAGGCAGTCGGCAAACTTTTTTTGCCCACATTCTTTACCTAATCTGTCTGAGAAAGCAAAACAATCGTGGCATTGGGGTGCGACGTTGCACAAAAAGCAGTTGTCGGCTTCGGAGACCTATTTTTAATTTCTCTCTCCCCCTTTTTTCCTTGCTCTTTTTTTTTCCCAAGAAAACAAACCATGGACGTCCCGGTTGGCATCACCGTCCACCCATTGGGAAATCGATTTTATCTGGTCACCGAAAATAGCACTTATATCATTGGTGTTTCCGATTTGGTGCTCAATTTGTACTGGGGACCGCGTCTGCCTTTGGATAGAGTGCTCAATGGCAATGGCGACGATGGCATTGCGTGGCCAGATATGCATGGACGCTCGTCGCAAGATCCTTGGTTGACGAGCGCGCCGGAGGAGTATCCGGTATTTGGTGGTTTGCGCTATGGCGACGCGTGTCTTAAAATGATTTTACCCTCCGGTACACGTGAATTGGATTTGCAATACAAAAGCTATTCGGTGAAAAAAAAGGCAAACAACTTGACATTGACGCTTGTCGACCGCACATACCCTTCCATTGAGGTGCATCTCGTTTATTCGGTGGACGTCGTCAATGACATCATTGCGCGCAACATGCATGTCTTCAATGGCACCGCCAGCGCCGTCCAAATCGAGCTTGGCATGTCCGCGGCGTGGCACCTGCCAATGGTGCTTGGCAAACGCCGCCTGATCAGATTGGCAGGCGCCTGGGGCGCGGAATCCCAAATACAGACCGACGCGCTCCAGCCCGGTACACATCTCGTCTTATCGTCCACACGTGGCATCCCTTCTGCCCAAACTTATCCCTACATGGCCATTGTCGACGACGAAAATGGACACACGTATTTCGGCACCTTGAAATGGTCCGGCAATTGGTCCATGGCCATGGCCGTCGATATCCAGGGAAACACGCGCTGGACAGGCGGCATCTCGTCACACGATTTCATGGTCACCGTTGAACCCAATGCTGCATGGGCCACACCCAAGTTTTTGGCCGGTTTCACAACAAAAGGCCTTTCTGGCGCGCGTCATCGGCTCCCAAATCACGTCCTGACGCATCAATTGGCTCTTCGCGCTTGCCGTCATGCCACTCGCCAAGCTCAGCTTTCTCAGCTGCACCGTGAAATGGCCGAAAGCGCGCCAAAACATCTTCCAGTGCTTTACAATTCATGGGAAGCCGCCGGATTCGACATCAATGTTGATCAACAGTTTGACCTAGCCACCAAGGCTCGTGCGCTTGGCGTCGAGCTCTTTGTCGTCGATGACGGCTGGTTCCGAGGGCGAAACAGCGACCGCGCCGGATTGGGTGATTGGTTCCATGATACAACCAAGTTCCCAGACGGACTCGCGCCACTCGCAAATTATGCGCGTTCCTTAGGCATGTGTTTTGGATTGTGGTTTGAGCCGGAAATGGTAGGCAATGCAAAAAAAAAAAGGACATGGCTTGACGTGAAATAACGCGCTTTTTGTTGTTTGCCAGGTCAACAAAGACTCTGATCTATACCGTGCCCACCCCGATTGGGTCTACCATTACGATGACCGCAGGAGATCCGAGGCACGTCATCAGCTTGTGTTGAATTTGGTGAACAAAGATGTGAAAGACTATCTTTTTGAGCGATTGACGGCCAACATTGCGAGTATCGGCATTGACTACATCAAATGGGACATGAATCGACCCATTTCAGAAGCTGGCGCTGGCCTGGCACCCGAAAACGCGAAACAAGTGTGGGAGCTTCATGTGCAAGGCGTCTACGAGCTGATGGGACGTATCAAGGACGCGTTTCCGTCTCTTTCCATTGAATGCAAGTGCCATTGTACTGGTTTGTGTGGTTGATTGTTGCTTCTCACGCCCCGTTTTTCCGGCCCACGCAGCCTGTTCTAGTGGTGGTGGCCGGGCAGACGTGGGAATCCTTGATTTTGCAGATCAATGCTGGGTCAGCGACAATACGCGCCCTGATGCGCGCCTTGCCATTCAACATGGCATCTCTTTGGTCCTGCCACCGCGTGCCATGGTCTGTTGGTAAGGCGTTTTTTTTGGTTCACTTCGTGTTTCCTAAAATTCCTTCTTTTTTTTTATGGATCAGGGTGACTGACATGGGGCAATCGGACAATCCTGTGCCATTAGCCTTCCGATGCCATGTGGCATTCATGGGGACCCTTGGTATAGGCTCAAATCTGAACGCGTACACAGCCGATCAAATGAAAGAACTGGCGGGATGGGTCAGACTGTACAAAAAGCTGCGTCCCGTGCTGCAACTGGGCTTCCTTGACTGGCTACACTACGACGACCGCGCCGGGCTCGCATTCACCATGACCACCGACAAAAATGACCAACAGAACGGCAAAAAACACGCAATTGTCCTCGGTTTCCGGAGCAAAAATCCATTTTCGTTTGTTTTGCCCCGTCTCCGGCTCAAACAACTGGAAGAACAAGTTACGTACAATCTTGTCGCATGGACGACCTATCCGACCTCTCCAATTTCTCTCAATCCAGCTTCAGGCGCGGTCCTGATGCACTACGGTATTGACGCATCTCGATTTTTGCCATGCTCTTGGTCGAGTTTCGTGCTTTCCATCACAACAGCGTGAAATTGTGCCTCGTTTATTTTTGTCATTCACACCTGATTCTTGTTGCAGTGCCATACCTTGCTCATTTCGGCTCAATTTAATTAAAACAAAAAATCTCGATTTTCTCGATTTTCTCGATTTCATGTGCGTCACTCTTGATGAAACTTGTGTTGTTGGAAAGGGGTGCGCTAGTGCATCATTTTTCATCCGTTTAGCTATCCTGATAGACGGACATTGTTCAATGGTACAATGCAATTAAAAGTTTTAGGCTCGATTTGCTCGGCAACATGCAATAATACCGCAGCGACCGGCTATTGTAAGCGAAGAAACAATCAATTCTTTGTCCAGTGAAACTACTTTACGCAACACTGTACGATCAAAACTCACCGAGAAATGCAAATTTTTAGATTTAGACATTTTTCGTCATTTTCTCGAAAACAATGTGCATTGGAACCCCGAAACGCGTCTCAACGTGAAATGACATGCCAGCAAGTCCGACTGGAACTGATTTTTCAATCTGTCAAAAGGCATTGGGGCGCAGCTTGCACAGATCGAAAATTTGACCGTGAGGCGCCCTCAAATCGAAATCGAAAAAATGGGTCTCCAGAGTCTCGCCAAACTTGCACACATGAGGAAGCGCAAGGACAAACCACGAAAATGACAAAAAAAGAGTGGAGTCCAATTGTTCGTTGACGAGCAATTCGTGACTTTAGATTAAATTTCAACATTGAATTGCACGGCAAGACGCGTTCATAGAACCACACTGACACATCCACTATCAAGAGAGATCCAAGCTGCATGTGTAATGAGAAACAGGCGCGTCTGGCTCGACGTTTGACGCGGTTTATCACGCGTCGAAAATTATTAATGGTTTTGAGACCGTGTCAAAAATGCCAAAAAATCACTTTTCTCAAAGATCATTAATATCCACATACGCAGCGAGCCATGCTCTTTCTGGTGGTGTAGGTTTCATCAGCATACAGGCATTTATCGTTGAAATGACCTTGATTCGAAAATAAAACGCAAAACGCATTTTTCGCCAAGACCAGTCAATGGATCCCTGGTTTTTATTGCATCTTTGTCAGTGAATGAGATGTGTTTACTATGTGGTTGAATGGCGTGGCGATCAGGCAACCTATATTTCATCGTTTTCAAATCCTCGACTGCACCCCTTGGAAAAATCATCATTTTCGAAAATCGACATTGGGAGCCATCTAGTGGTCTGAATGCTATAAGAGTTGACTCAATTGAACGAGAAAGCTTGGATTCGTAGGTTTAATGTGTGTGTCAACTTGTATGCCATCATTTCGTTGAAAAATAAGCAAAAAAAATATGCTGAATTGCAATTTTCTATTTCTTTTTAATGCTCATGATCAGATTTCTTCCTGTCCCCCTTGGTATGATAGCGCTCCGCAAGGCCAATTTGTACGCACCTCGAATCCACGTTGCGTGTAAATAATTTGCGCCTTGAGCGATAAAAATCCTAGCAAATGTGGTCAATTTGACTATTGCCACGTTCTTACCGTGTCGTGCGTCATGTCATTTGCCTCACAATCCTTCAAGTGTACGCCCTGAATTAAATGTAGGTTGTTGCAAGGCAACTTGGGACACAGTGGGACCAAATCTGATGAATCATGTCAAAAACAGAACCAAAACAGAGTGTCCTGTGGCAAAGACGCTCATTTCTTGCTGCACACCGGCCACGCAGTGCCAGATAAGTGCCATTTTCATGCATCATCTTATTTTTAGGTGGGATGTTTCACAAAAATTTGCAGAGAAATGTGGGTGCTCGCGAATTGTCGTCGATCATAAAAAAAAAGGAGGGGGGTCGTGCTTCTGGCCACGGTCAGCAGTGCACATTGGAGTGATTTGATCTTTTGGCATTTTCTTTCTTGTTTCAAATGGAACTTTTGGACATTTTTCTTTCCCATTTTTTTCGTTTTTTTCTCTTTTCTTTGTTCTCATCGCCTGCCGCGCGTTCTTTCTCATGGAGTTGCGTGACAAGTATCCTCTGACTCTCTGGCGCAATACTTCGCGCGAAATGGTGCGAACGTTTACCGTGGACCCGTATGTCATCGACCTCGAGTTAATCAAGAGCATTTTGTCGGCGTGCCCAACCATCTCGGAGCACCGCATCATTGCACACGACGCCCAACCGGCAGATGTTGGATATCATATTAGCCGGGTCATGGACATGGCGTTGTTTTCCTCAAATCAGCAGATCAAGCGCCTCGCCCTCGTTGGCAACTATGACGGTGCCATTGTGAGTGTGGATGTCGCAAGCAGCACCCCACAGCTCGCCGGCATTTGGCCCATGCTTCGTAGCGAACCGATCGACGCAGATCCCTTTATTCATTTTGCGAACAATGCTGCCGGAATTGACCTTAGCACTCCCAACATCGAGATTAGAAACACTGCGGGCAACTCACATCTGGTCGACGACGAGTTCTTTGCCATTGGCTGCCCATTTTACGCGCACCCCATGCCATTCGTGGAAAGTGTCTCCATTCGCATGCTTTGGACAATGCCAGACATTTGAGCCTATTTGCATCCATTGATGGAGAACGTGTCCTTCATGTTTCCGGGCACACGCATGATTTCCTTTCTTCTCAATTATGACCATGATGATGATGATGATCACTTTTTTGTCTCAATGGGCCAGCAAGAGGCGCAAGTCGCGCCATTCGATCGTCTTCCGGTGCTGGAGCGCATTCGGATCAAGCACCCAGCTGTGGATGACATCCGCCACGGCCTGGAAAGTTGCAACATCATTGGCACCAATGCCATGCGCCGAAAACAACAAGTGGCCGTCACTGTATATGAGCCAACCGAGACCGAGGGCCCTTGGTTCATTTGCATAAATAAACGAGGGAGTGGGCAGTGAGGGCAACTTGCACCCTTGGAGCACATTATTTTGCTTTTTAAATTCTTGAATTGGACAAAAATTTCGTGACAAACGGCCAAAATAAAATAAAAACGCATTTTTACGCGATTCTCTCGATTTCACGTGCATCGCTCTCTGGTATAGCTTGATCCATTGGAAAGAGACGCGATCGGGCATCGTTTCTCGTCTGTTTAACTATATCGTTCGACAGGCTTTGGAGGCGGGCAGAATAAAATCAAGGATTTATGCCGAATTGAATTCATTGCAATACGAAAACCAGAGGAAAGCAAAAACAAAAAGATCTGCTGGAATTGAAATTGAATTCATGCGGGGCTCTTTTCCATTGTTTGACGCTTGTTGATCTTGTCCATGTTCAAGCCAAGCGCAGAACACTCGTTTTATGTGCGAGCTCTTTATAAACGTGTGCTTTCCGAGACGTTGTCCTTTTTTGACGACCGAGCAAGGTGCGTGTGCTGTGGGGAAAAACGGTGGATCTAGCGTTTTGACCTTTTTTTCTTTTGATGGCCATAGAACATTCATGGTGAATCGCGCGCGGCGACTGTTCCGTGAGTACAAAACTTGCCAGGACGAGCAGCGGATAAGGAACAAGCTCCTAGAGACGCGAAAGGTATCAAAATCGGTTTTGGGATTGATGTGGAGTGTTAAATGAGGGTGTGTCCCCCCTTTTTCTTTTCTTTTTTTTTTTTCCTTTGTTTGCTTTTTTTGCTTTTTTTGCTTTGTTGCTTGCATAGCGACTGCACCGCGTGGAACGCGCCAATCAGATGCATGGCAAGAGTGTTGTCAAGTTGCTAGAAGCCGCATATGGGCGCACGGGCAAAGTCAAGCATCGTCTTTTATATGTATGTCCATCCAAATTTTCAAAAACGACATGCGACGCGATAGGTTGACGCGTCTTTTTTTTATTTTTACCGTGTAGCCATACTTGCACGATCATATCCCGCCTGATTTGCCGCGTCCACAGCCATTTGTACCGCATGTGCCTCACACAGCGCCGCCCATGGAGCTTTGTGAGCCATTGAAGGCGCTGGTCCGCCAGGATCTTGGCAAAGCATTGACGCCTAAGCTGCCTGAGCCATCGTTCAAGCCTTTGCACCCCGGCCGCAAGGCCAATTTGCTCTGGCAATGGCGCTCCATGTTGATTACGCGTCTGTCGCCGCCTTTACCCATGGAAATTGTCACTGAGCTAGAGGGAAAAGCCGGCGCGCCAAAGACACACCCATTGGCCGCGTCACAAATGCAGCAGCCATTGCGTGGTGGACCGCATTGGATGGATCTGTACGATCGATTTGCCGATGATCCAGATTTGTGTCATTTGTGCCCCAATGCCACGCTTTTGCCTCGTAAAACCACGCCTGTTCGTCGTCAGCCCATGCCCAGCTCACCCTTTAGCAAGCCAAGAGACACCTTTGACGCATCGACGCTCCTCGCCGAGCTCCAAGAGCGAGATCCCACATTGGATTTACCTGATGCGCTTGTGGACAATGACAAGGCATCATGGACGCCGCGACGCGTCCGTCGCTTTTACCGCCGCTTGCTGGTGGAGATACCCCTCGTGTCGCCCCTGCCATCCGCGCACACGCTGTACGACAAGAGCATCGCGTACAAGGTGTATAAATCTACCTGGATGGCAAATTCACCCACCACAACACCATTAGACCCACGTCAATTGCCGCCTGATTACGACCAGAACCCCAATAAAATCACAAAGACGCGTTAAAAACGCGTGAGTGTTGCCATTGACTTGGAAATCTCGCGTTTTTTTTTTCTCCATTTTTTGTATTTTTTGTATTTTTTTTCTTTTTTTATTGTCTATTAGGCGATCAGAGTGATGGGCGAAAACGCTGATTCACCTCACAATGTCATCCAGAGTCTCTTCAGGCGCTAGGTCGTGGCGGATGCCGTGCTCTTCCAGGTAGTCGTCGCTCCAAAACTTGGTGAGATGGCGCTGGCCCGAATCATTCAACAGTGTGACAATAACATGTCCTGGACCCAATTGCTTTGCGACGCGCACAGCCGCCACGCAATTGACCGCCGAGCTGCTGCCCAAAAACAAGCCTATGACGAGAAAAAAAAATCGTCAGATGGATGGCGTCCTTCCATCCCTCCCAAACTTACCATCTTCGCGCACAAGGAAGCGTGACATGCGCACGGCCTCGTCATCCGTCACACGATAGGCATCGTCGACGTGTTCTCGCCCAAGATCAAAATTGCGCGTGAGACGATTGATACCAATGCCTTCGACGACGGTGTCGACCTGGTGGCGTTTACGCGTGCCTTCCTTTTCGGTGGGCGAGTACATGGTGTTGTATTTGACCTTGTTGTACAGGCCCGAGCCCAGAGGGTCGGCCAAAAAGAGGCGCATCTGGGGAATAAGCGGCTTGAGGTAGCAGGCAAGCCCCGAAAGCGTGCCGCCCGTGCCGGCGCCAAGCACCAACGCGTCAATCTTGCCTTGCGTCTGTTCGTACAGCTCGGGCGCTGTCGTCGTGTAATGCGCGTCGAAATTTGCCTCGTTTTCAAACTGATCGGCAAAATAGCCAGCCTTGTTTGGTGACGACCCATTCGATTCCTTGCTGGTGGCGGCATTCATCTCTTGCGCGCGTCGCTTGGCAAGGTTCACGAATTGATTCTTGTCGATAATGCTGACCGGGCGCACTTTTTCAACATGCGCGCCAAGTTTTTCGAGAAGTTGGTATTTTTCCTTGGCTTGGTCGTCCGGCATCACAATCCACGCCTCGTACCCGCGCGCACGCGCAATTGTCGCAATCGAGATCCCCGTCGACCCGACCGTGCCCTCAAAAATCGTGCTTCCCGTGTGTGCTTGCAATCGCCCAGAAGCCTCGGCAGAACGCACCATGTTTAGCGCGACTCGGTCTTTGGCACTGCCACCAGGATTGAGAAACTAATCACGGCATTGAAAAAAAAAATGAGAAAAAAAATTGAAAATGAAAATGAAAAAACGAAAAAAACGCGCAATTGAAACGCCACTTTGGCCAACCGCGACAACAAAGGCGTCGACATTTGATTATTTTTACCTCGGCTTTGCCCTACAAAAGGAGAATATGGGGTGAGAAACAAGTTGAACGAGTGCTCAAAGTGGAAAAAAGAGCGAATTACCAAGATAGTACAGCCTGTTGCCTCGGACAGACTCTTGATCTTCATAAGAGGGGTATTGCCGATCAGGCCGTCCACACCTTCGACGATACACTGGCCACGGCCGGCGCGTGACGACGGCGACAAGGGTGCTGGTGGTGCAGACCGCTGGCGTGTCAAGTAAAAATATAAAATGCTCGTGGAAATAAGCGACAAGACCGTGCCAGAAGCAAGGGCAACCGTGATATCTCGTCGATCCATCGTGAAATAAGAGAGAAACACACTTTTGGCCTGTTCAAGGGCGTCGCTTTTCTTAAAATCAAGATTTGAAGCCCGACTCTCGCCCCATTTTTGCACACAATGGCCCTCAATTGTACCTGTTGCACACGATCAGAATATGTTCCAGTCTGCCAAAGGAGCATTTGACGCGGGCTCGCCGTGTTCGTATCTCAATCAACGACTAAATACTTGTTTTGGTCGAGATATAGTCTATTTTTTCATTCTAATGGCACCCGGTGCCTGCCCAAACTTGTTAAATCACGCCATTCCGATCAGCAAGCAATAAATCAAAGCTCAGGTATTTCAATGGGGGCATTTGACGCATGCTTGCCGTATTGGCATCTCAATCAACGACTATATCCTCATTTTGGCCGAGATCAAGACAGTCCTTTTCATTTTAATGGCATTGGGTGCCCTGCCCAAATTTGCTAATTCATGTTACTCCGATCAGCAAGCTAAAAAGCACAAAACGTGTGCCATTCAAAAAGGTAAAAACAAAAAAAAATATCAAAAAAAGAGGCACAAACGACCCTCATGCATTAAAAAAGCGCGTCTGACCATGCTCTTCCTGCCGCGGCCTCTTGCTGTTCGTGACGCGCTCGTGTTTGCACAGCACCGTGGGGGGGGGTGGGGCGGTGCGTTGCTGGAGCCATCGATTTTTCTGCCATTTTTTCATGATATTCATGTTTTCGCATGATTTCATGCCACGTTGCTTATCGACGGCCGCCATCGCGGGCCTTGATGGACGTTAGGCTGGCCATTCCCCGCGGAGGTGCTTATTTTTACCCGGGAAATGGCAAGCAAAGGGGCAATTATTCAGCAAGGTCCTAGCAAACGAATCCGTCCCATTGGCTGTCCGCAACTTTGGACGGATTGTCGATCTCCTTTGACGCCAACTGCGGCGGCTTTGTCATCAGGGCCCGCTCGTGCAGACTTTCAATGCACATCGTGCTTGTTGGTGATTTGAGCGGGCACGCAAACGAGTAGATGGGAGAAAGACCGTCCACAAATGGGGATTGGGCGGGAAATGGCGGGGTGCCGGGAAAAAAATTAGTGTCGGACATCAAACCAAGTTATAAAACTACGCACGCGCGAGGCTCTAATGCGTTTTATTTTCTTTTGCTTCCTTCATTTCTTCTCATTTTCACATCACATCACATCATGTCTCAAAACAAGGTCAACGTTGGCGTCATCGGCTTTGGTAAGATTCACACAGAAGAGGGCAGAGCAAAAAAAAAAAAAAAGGAAATACGTTTGGCATGAGGATGAGTGGCAGGTGACAAGGGTTTTTGACTGATTTTTTTTTTCACTTTTTGTTTACTTTTTGCAGGTATGTCTGCTCAGACGTTCCATTGTCCCTTGATTGTGTCGTCGCCCTACATGAACCTGACGGCCGTCGTTGAGCGCCGCAGCACCAAGAGCCAAAGCGTGTACCCGGGCATCACCACGGTCAAGAGCACCGATGAGCTGTTTGCCATGCAAAATGTGGACCTTGTCGTGATCACGACGCCCAATGACTCGCACTTTGCGCTTGCCAAGGAGGCCATGGAAAGCGGAAAGAATGGTAAGAAAAAAAAGGGAACGCGATCAATGCGACCAAGGGGCTCATTTTTTTTTGAATTTTATGAATAGTTGTCGTTGAAAAGCCATTCACGGTGACGTCTCAGGAGGCCGAGGCGTTGGTGCAGGTTGCCAAGGCTACGGGCAAGGTGTGCAGCGTGTATCAGAACCGCCGATGGGATGGTGACTTCCTCACGGTCAAGAAATTGATTGAGGAGGGTCATTTGGGCCGCCTTGTCGAGTTTGAATCGCACTTTGACCGCTTCCGCAACTTTTCCAAAAAGGGCTGGCGCGAGCAGGAGGGCCAGGCTGGCTCGGGCATGCTTTACGATCTGGGCGCGCATCTGATTGATCAAGGTACGTGCGAAAAAATAGAGGAAAACAGGGAAAAAAATCCCATGATGTGAACTGGCTTTGAGTGTTGACCCCCTTTTTTTTTGCTTTTTTTTTTTTCTACAATTTGCAGCCATCACCTTGTTTGGTGTTCCCAAGAGTATTTATGCGACGATCAGCAACCAGCGGCAATTGGAGGGCAACAATGTGGATGACGATTTTACCATCATCTTGGGTTACAAGGAGGGACACAAGGCGGTGCTGCGCAGCAGCATGCTTGCGCGTCAGACGCCCGTGCTCCGATTCTCGCTGCGAGGCATGCAAGGCTCGTACGTCAAGCACCATTTGGACGTGCAAGAGGATCAACTCAAGGCGGGCGTGTTGCCTGGGCAAGCTGGGTACGGCATTGATCCGGCGTCGCACTGGGGCACGCTCAACACGGATCTGGCGGGCGGCGTGCACGTGGTCGGCCAGGTGGAGACCGTCCAGGGCGATTATCTTGCCTTTTACAATAATGTTGCGGAAGCCATCCTCCACGGCAAGCCGCTCGCCGTCCAGCCCGAGCAGGGTCTGCTGTGCATTCGCCTGATTGAGCTTGCGCAGCAGTCCAGCGACGAGCACCGCACCATCTTTTTCTAAATCCCCCCCAACTTCTCTAAATCTTGAATAAAAAAGCCATGTTCTCTTTCCCCCCCCCCTTTTTTTTTGTTTGCACTGGTCGTGGGGTTGCGCTCGGTTGCACAGCCGGCTCATCTCCGAGGAGAGGGGGGCGGACCACGCTTGCTTGTTGTCATTGCCCTTTCGTTTGTTTGTGTCGCCTTCCACATTAGGACACACAAAATGAGCCCGAATTGCTGCTGAATTGATTGCAATTGGCATGCTATCCTTACCTTCTCGGAGCACGCGCGGCGGCTAACAAGTTTGCTTCGCGCGCCGGACGGAGCTCCTTTGTAAAGTGGGCATTGGGCGGCATCTAGATTTTATGCTTTTTTTTTTTTTGCACGTTTGTGCAAATGGTGATCTGCAGATCGATTCCTTATGCACCGCACAAGTGCGGATGTGTACGCGGCACGACATGAAAGACGTGGACAAAGCGACGATGGGCGGAAAAAGAAAAAAAAAAGGGAGCCGATGACGCGTCCGTGGAACAAATGGCCGCGTTTCAGCATACTCATCTCTTTTTTTTTTTTTTTTTTTTTTTTTTTTTTGTTCGCTTGCGCGTGCTATTTTGGCCGAGAGGGTGACAGAGAGGAAAAAAAGGCGGCGCAATGGCGTGGCGGTGGCCCGTAGACCGCTCCGAGGTGGTGCAGCTCAATTTTTTTTTTTTGCGTCCTGCAGTCAGATCACCGCATGCAAACCCAGCCACGCTGCCTCCCCTCGGCGGGTGCCAAAATGAAAAATGCGGTGGCTCTCCCGCGCGTGATGATGTCACGTACATCCTTGGACATTCAAGGAGACGGGAGGAAAAAAACGGAAAAAAAAAAGGCGGACGCGTTGTGGATCAACCGGCTCTTATTTGAAAATGGCGTGTACCTTGCGTCATGAACGTTGATCATGGTCAAAAGAAAGAAAAAAAGCAAGGTTGGCGTGCACTGATGAAGAATGAGCGGTGACGCGTTGAGTGCGGGATCCACCGGACCGGCTAGCCCAATCCTCAATGGCAAGAAAGCAAATTGCCAATGCGAAGAGCAACGGCAGGCAGGATAGCACCCTGTTGGCCCGTCATAAAGCCAGGCATGGCCGGGGGAGTTTGGAAAAAAAAAAAAAGCGGGTGTAACCCGAGCGGTCGTCCAGCGATCAGAGGGGCGGAAGGGAAAGGGCGAAAACAGAGCACACGCTCATGATCAAAACAAATGGTGCCAGGCGCCAGATAAAAAAAAATGGCGCAAAACGCACAAAGACAAAATGAGGGTGCCATGGCGCCATTGCACAAAGAAAAAATATAAGAAAAAAGGGGAGAAAAAGGGGGGGGGCGGGGGATGGACATCAAGAAGAGAAGGGGGTGGAACAATGAGGATGAGTTGAGCACGGTCATGGCAACAGCATGAACGGGTACAACGTCGGTGGAAGGATGGAGAATCAAAAAAAAAAAAAAAAAAAAAAAAAAAGGAGTCAGAACCTTATTGACGTTCATCATGCTTTCAAAAATGGCAACACCAAAATAAACGTGTGCTTATTTACGCCCTTTCTGCAAGTGTTTGATGATGTAGATCAGCGGGACCGAAAGAAAAAAAAAGGGGGAAGGGGGAGTATTTTGCCTTTTTTTTTTTTTTCTTTTTCTTCTTTGTATGTTTCTTGCCTTTGTTGTCCCCCTCACCACGCACGCCACTGTCCTTTCTTGTCCTTTTTTCTCGCCATGACCCTTCTTGTTACACAATTTGTCCAGCAGTATTCCAAGTGTGTTTTTCGTAAACGCGGCAGCAACAAGCTTACGCAACAACAGCAGCAACAATCGGTTCAGCAGCCTTCACACGACCAACAGCAGCAAAAGCAACAAGAGCAACAGCAAAAACAACAGCAAAAACAACCACAGAAGCAACCGGCGCAACAGCAGCGCATGTGGCCATCGCTTTCGACACCTGTTCTCGCGTTTTCGCGCAACACGACGCAACCTGATCATGGATTGTGTCCATCCCCAGTGTTGCAAACGTGCTCATGCCCACGATCAACATGTGGCGCGGGCAGCAGTGCGTGTGTCGACCGTCTGAAGCGCGCAATTGCTCTTCTTTATGGCCACGACAACACCAACATCCATCGACCACTCGCACTGCAATATCTCCAGCAGCTGGGCGACGAACATCAGGACCTGACGGCGCGTGCCGCGCAGGCCATTCTCGGGTTTTGCTACGAATTCGGCCTCGGTGTGGCCATGGACTTTCAACAAGCCGAATATTATTATACACAGGCATTGTCACCGTTTCTCGACGTTGCCACCCTCGAGCGCACCATCGATTTGCGCTACCATGCTGCCAACGCCAACAACAAACACGAAGATCCATCGGCATCGGCATTGCAGCCACCAATGGCTCCATCCAATGACGATTTTATTTATTTGCAGGAAGCGCGCTGGGTGGCGGTTGCGCGCATGGCTTTTTTGCGCAAATATGGACGTCCTGGGATCAAGATGGATCGACGTGAAGCCGAGCATTACGAGCAGGTGATGCGCCGCCAAGGCAGCCAGGTGCTTGCGTGGTTTCGGCGTGCGGCGGCGTCGTACGCGTGTGCTGCAAGCCAATACTGCCTGGGTGTGTGCTACCACGACGGTGTGGTTGTGCAACGTGACGACCGTGAGGCATTCAGGTGGTACAAGAGCAGCGCCGACCAAGGAAACAGCCGCGGTCAGGGCATCCTGGGCTATTGCTATGGCCAAGGCTTCGGCATCGAAAAGGACGAACTCTTGGCCATGACATGGTATCTTCGCGCAGCCGCTCAGGGCGAGACCGTGGCCCTGTACAATATCGGCTATTGCTACGAGGAAGGCATTGGCGTCACCAAGGATCTGCATCAAGCTGTCACTTATTATCGTCAGGCGGCCGAGCAAGGTAATGCATTTGCCCAAAATGCTCTTGGTTATTGTTTCGAGGATGGCATTGGCCTGCAGCCCGATTTAAAGCAAGCATGCTATTGGTATCGCCTATCTGCTCAGCAAGGCTATCCATGGGCACAATGCAATCTGGGCTATTGCTATCAAAATGGCATTGGCGTCGACAAGGACCCCGCACAAGGCGCCCATTGGTATCGGCAAGCTGCTCTTCAGGGACACGCACGCGCACAACACAATCTGGGCTTTTGCTTCCAAAATGCCATTGGCGTCGACAAGAACCCCGTGATGGCCGTCGCTTGGTACCGCCGGTCGGCTGACCAAGGCAATATCTTTGCCTACCACTCCTTGGGCTATTGCTATCAAAATGGTATTGGCGTCAAGGTCAATGAGCGCGAGGCCGTCTATTGGTATTACTTGTCTGCCGAGCAGCACCACGCCCCCGCCCAATTGTCCCTGGGCTTCTGCTATCGCAATGGTCTTGGCGTCAAAAAGAACGAACGTGAGGCTGTCAAATGGTTCCGCAGATCCGCACAGCAAGGTAATGCCCTCGCCCAAAATTCCCTTGGCTTCTGCTACGAAGAGGGTCTTGGCCTCACAAAGGACCCTGCACACGCCGTCTATTGGTACCTCAAGGCCGCAAAGCAAAACAATCCATGGGCACAGTGCAATCTCGGCTTTTGTTACGCCAATGGCATCGGCGTCAATGCACACCTCGCAAAAGCCGTCTATTGGTACCGCAAGGCAGCCGCACAGCACCATGCTCGCGCGCAGGACAAGCTCGGCGTCCACCTCCAGACAGGCGCGGGCGTCACACGCAATTTGCCACTCGCCTTCAAGTACTTTATGCTCGCCGCAGACCAGGGCCAGATCTCCGCTCAATATCACCTTGCACAGTGCTATGAAAAAGGCATGGGCGTCGACATCAATCTCCAGCACGCATTGGCTTGGTATGAGCGTGCAGCATCCGTAAGAAAAAAAAATGGCAAAGCCCATTTTTCTATTTTTTTTTTTTTTTTTTTTTTTTTTTGGCATTTGGTGCGAATGGCTCAGCTTTTTTTTTTTTTTTTTTTTTTTTTTTTAGAGTGGCTGCCGAAGCTCCCAAGAACGACTGCGTCGCCTGCTCTTGCGGTATTGTCTGGAAAACGCGTCAGGGTCGCCACATGACAGCAAGAATGGCTTGGATCATCCTTTGGTCACGCCCACGGAGTGGATCTCCGGCTATGCCGCACCCGCCGCCTGAGCTTTCTCATCTTCCCTCCCCCCTACTTTATACCTTGTTTCCTTGTCTTCCACTCTTTTTTTCTCGTTTACTTGTAGATACCATCCTAATTGCACATTTTGTCATCAGCTTCCTGTTTAATCATTAAAGCATCACTGGTTGAATTCCCTTTTTGGACGGTCCCATGAGGCATGGTCATGTTATTGCGAGGGTGATGCGACATGAGAATTCGAAACGCTTGCCAAAAGCCTGTTTAAAACCAATTTTCTACGCAAGGACCAAACCATCGCTTGCATTTCCAGACATGTATGAAAAAAAGCAAACGTTGCGTTTCCGTCGACGACATGTGGTTTTACAGTCAGGCAGCCGACAGCCCGATGTCAACAGATGAAATGACGCTGGTATGCTCGTTTTGCTGTAATGAAAATTACGCAGATCCTCGTTGTCCCACAGGGCAGGGAGCTTCTCATTGAGGGCGAGGATTGTCGTTGCGGATGGCGGCAGGCCCTTGCTGGCACTCGGTAAGCATTTGGAACAGGAGCAGCAAAGCGACCCAGTAAAGACGCGAAAGCGATGCGTCCGTGCGATCAATGCACGCGCGCAGCAATTTGAGCGTGTCGATCTGGTCGTGCATCGTGGAAGCGACCATCAGGAGTGCAGACTGGCCCGCAGCCAAGACGCCTACATGGGGCAATCGTTTGATTTTCGGAGAAAACTCGATGCAGCGTCTGCATCAGCGGCGTGACGGCCTGCTGGCCATGCGTAGCAGTGTCCAATGCCCGCTCCAATGTCATGTACACGAGCGCTTGCCGCGTGTTCATTGGGGCCCGCGTGTCGCTCGACGTCCAAAAGCATATCCACAAGCGCGATATAGCCTTCCATCGCGTAATGCCACGGATAACGCTTGCACACCGACGCTAGGTATGCACTGAGAATCGATGGCGTCAGGGATGACGAGTAGAGAAGCCACAGCCACCGGAAAAGCAGTGAATGCGCATGAATTTGCGTACGCCCAGGCGGCGACAGCAAAATAAAGTCAAAAAGAGGCGAAAACAGACCGAAGGCCGCTTGGATCTTCCTCCAGCCACACGTGCACATGCGCAATCATCTCTTGGAACAGCTCAGGTCGATGCGACTATGTTCTCCTGGTCGCGCTCAAAATGCCGCCGAAACAGGTCAAACAGGCACGACACCAAACAGCTTCCTTTCAACCGTCTTTGCACACCAAAAGTGCATTGTGCACCTGCTGCAGTGTCGTCTCGCGCGTAGATACGTCTCCATCGCCGCGACCATCGCACGTAAACTGGTCACAAGCGTGAGAACGTGCAAGAAGCGATAGGCCGTGCTCATCGTGCCCCAGCGCCTGCTGAAACCCGCCCACGACGTCGCCCACAAGACCAATGGCTCGTTGCACTGCAACAAACCGATGCTCAGCCTTGTCAGTCATCGATCGACAAAAGGGGAAGACGCAAAAAATAAAAATTAAAATAAAAGAGGAAGAAAAAGGCAAAAGGCAACAGCGTGCTGCGGTTCAACCCCACCCCTTTTATTTGCCCAGAATTTTATTTTCCAGCGGACACTCTTTGACCCCTTTTGCCTAACAATGACGAGAAAATGCCAATTTCGATCAAATTCAAGCAAATTCGAGCAAACTACATAAATTGCATTCCTTTACAACTCATTGGGAGTAGCCGAATTTAATGATTTAGCAAAAACGACTGTTATTCGTCTCGCGCGTGGTTGACCCCACACACCGTCGCCAAATTGCTTTTATTCACAATTATTACTGTTGTTATGCTCTGATCTCTATAAAATTTGGATCCGTGGTCTCTTGCTGGACATTGCAATTGCATGTTCTATACGCAATGAATCGGCACCCGAAACATCATTGGTTGTAAAAAACGCGCGATTACACCGAAAATCCAAAAATTCGCTTGCTCTTCGCCAAGCAAGCTTTCCAGAGCCCAAAAACGCATCGCAAAGTCAAGAGAGAAGCTTGAAAGACAGGTTAGGACACCATCGGCAGTTGTTGCAAGTTGTGGTGGCACGCTGCACATCAAATTTTTGTAGTGGCGAGCCGCCAAAAAAAAAAAAAAAGTCCTTGGAATTGCGTCAAACTTGCACAAGAAGGCCTGCATGGAAATACCATGAGAAATGCCAAAAAAGAACGCGGTCCGTCTGTTCAGTGATGAGCAATGAGTGATTTTTGATTATATTTCAACCACTATTTTCACCAGAAGAACTCGTCTATAGAGTCACGTCGCCGCGTCCAGTAGCAAGAGACACCCGAGGGACGTGTAATTGACGAGAAACAGGCGCGTGTCACTCGACGACTGACGCACTTTATGGCGCGTCGAAAAATCTCTATGATTTTGAAACCGTATCAAAATTGCCAAAAGACCACTTTTTTCATTGATCACCGATTCCACGTACGCAGCGAGCCATGTTGTTTTTCTGATGGTGTATGCTTCTCGGAGATACAGGCACTTTTGTCGAGATGACCTTGAGTCGAAAATAAGACCTCAAACGCATTTTTCGCCTAACCAGTCAATGGATCTTAGGTTTTTGTTTGATTTTCGTCGGTGAATGCGGCGTGCTTACCATGTGGTTAAATAGCGTGGCGATCTGAAGACCTAATTCACTTTTTATTCAAACCCATGCCTGTACCTCTTGTCGTATTGGTGGTTTTGAAAATCGTGATTTCGCACCATCCAGAGATCACATCGCGACAAGAGTGGGCTCATTTGAACAATAAGGCGTAGAATAAGTCGGGTTGAATAGCTGAATCCATAGTACATTGTAAATAAACAGCCCCAAAACCCAACTTTGCGCGCGTATTACTCGGGCTCACGCATCAATTTTCTTTCAAACCGTGCGCATTTGACAGTCAATCACCTGCACTCTCGAACAATTTGGTATTGGCCACAGGAATGGATGGCTCATATGACCAGCAACATGTGGACAGCCCCACTTCCCAAAAAAAAAAAAAAAAAAAAAAAAAAAGTACAGCGTAGCAAGTTATTTTAGAGAAAAACGTCATTTATTGTATGACTTGCATTATTGGTTCAATCGTATACAGAACAATGTCCTTTAGTATTACCAGGCTTAATTACGCAGCGCCCCGCTTTCTTCCTTAAAGTTGGACACTGTCTATCGGTTGAGCATTCGCCAGTTTCAGGAGCATAACACATGCCATTTTTTTTGAGCACTCGAGGACAGCAGCGCCCATTGATAGGTGCTTGATTATGGCCACCGCAGTTGACACCTGCTTCTAATTTGTGACAATAATGGTCTGCACCACAAGTTGTATCAGATCCAGAACAACCACGATAGTTCGCGCCTGCATAGGGATAGCAACGCGCGCGACAAACACCTTGGACAAGCTCGGTTCCTTCACAGCATTTTCCATGGAAGGGGGGCTCGGTAGATTCACCACAGGCATGATTACATCTACCATTTTTCGGCACAAGATCAGGGCAACAAACTCCATTGACCGGGGAATGTAAAAATTCTCCACAAGCACCACGACATATGTTATCTTGAAGCGTCAGGCCTTCGCAGCATTTTCCTTCGACAGGGCTTACGTTCTCTACACCACATGTAGCAGAACAAATCAGCGTACCGAAAAAATCCGATGGTTTGCTGTTGGGAGGGCATTTTCCGTCAAGAGGAATGTTAACGCAGCCAAATCCACCGCAAATTATCGGATGCGATTCATCAATCACCCCTGCAATGGCTAGAGACGCCGTCACCAGAACGTTCAAAGTTAGTATGATAAATTTCATTTCTACAATGTGGAAAGTGAAAAAGAAAAGACCACAAATCTTACATGAATGCTTTATGGCCCTCTGGAGGCTTGTGCACATTCTCCTATTTTTTGGGGGGTCTAGGCACACATTCTTTTATTTCCTGCTAGGCACACGTTCCCCTATTTTTGTTTCGTCTCCCAGATAACGAGGAGAGAATTTCCCTCTTGAATATTCTCGTTGTCTTTTGTGATGAGAGCAGGGAGGGCCCTTCGATCCAATGCCCCCGCAACCAGCACGTTTTGTAGCATTTAAAGGGGTCGCTGCAACCGAAACCAGCGCGACAAGCATCGTCTGCACAATGGCGTACGGCTGTAAGCCGCCAAGCGCGTCCATCGCGACCTCAAGATCATACAGCAGCGCGATCAAAGGCGTACCAGACAACGCAGACACCTGGCGCGTCTTTTTTTCTCTTTTTCTTTTTTTTTTCAGGCCCTGTGTGACCCAGTGGGTGGCCAATTGGTGCAAGGGATCTGGGACGGAAGTCCAGGCGCCCAGAAAAGCGGAAAGGGAGTTGGTACGTGCTCAAAAAGTCACGGACGCCAGGCCATGCCTTGCACGCGACTCATCAAGCTTGGTCACGGCCCTGCACGCGTCCAAATGTGAAATGCCACAATATGATAACTACGTGGAAACCTGTAGCTTGTACTGAAATCCCTTTTAAAAAAAAATGCCTACAAATCCAATCTTATGATATCATAAACACTACAAAACAATCTAGAACTTTTTCATTAGGTAATTTCGTTGCGTCTTTTTCAACATGGCGTTGAAAACCATAGTGAGGTCTATTGAGCCGTTGTGCAGATGAATCCAAAATATCGACTTTTTCACAAACATACAGACAGTACCGTACGTAATACTACTGTACGTATTGTCTTCTTGTCAAATTCTTATTTAATCGCAGTGACGTGAAACTTGCATTGCACGAATTAGACGGCGGGCGCAGGCGTGCGTCATTTCCAGAATGCTTTTTAATTGGCCGATGCTGCGCGACCTTTGTTTTGTATGATACGCTTGTGAAATCCGCTCTACGTATGATAATACTGTAACATTTCAAAAAAATTTTGACCTCAATAATGTTCTCGTCGGCAACCGATAGGACTATTCGACTACACACGGCGTTTTTGACATGTCGAATGGACCTGTTGATGAATCTCTATCGAATGAGACCAGTCAGCTTGTCATTGTTGTATTTGCTGCTTGCAGAGCGTGATCTCGTTATGTAAAAATCACAATGGACACGTCCATGTGAAAGAGAATGTGAGATTACCCTAAGTCAGACGCGCTGGCCATGTCTGGACTTGTATTTCACAAGTTGTGATAAAAAGAAAAAAAAAAAGAAAAGAAGCAAACCCGATGCAAATCGCGACGTGCATTCTCAGTGCCGCATCCTAAGATACAGAGGAAGATTCATTTTTTTACGTTACAGACGAAACAAAGACATCGAGCAAATCACGCTTGATTCATAAAAGGCAAAGCTCATTTCAACAAGCGCGAGATTCTCCGAGGTCCATCCACCAACGTGCCTTTTTTTTCAATTTTTGTGTTGCTTTAGCCATGGCATTTGTGGCTCCTGTTCTTGTTGGCGCTTCTTTTGGCATTATCACGTCGGTTGTCGTCAACAAACATGTGAACTATCAAGTGGCAAAGTACATGTATGGTGATAAGACGCTTGGTAAGGCGAAAATTCTGTAATTTTTTTTTTTTTTTTTTTTGTTGCTGACAGTGGCTCATGCTCGCCCCCTTGGTACATAGACAATCCCAACCTAAGCGTGTCGCAGCGGCTCGAACAATATCCTAGCTCATCGCTTCCTGCAGAGGTGCTTGGGTGGGGCGGGTCGTTTGCTATTCTCAGCAAAACTATGTTTCCGGCGTCCACAAAGAAGCGCCTGTTTTTTGACAAGCCGCCACCAGGGTCCAACATACGCGTAGCCACCGCGAAAATGGCTCTAGAGGTCTTTGTGCGCATCGGGGCCTTTTTTTACATCCCCGCGGCGGTTGGCGGCGCAGCCGGGCGTTTAGGTTCTTACAGCGGTGGTGACAAGAATCGAAACGAGGCATAAATCCCCCCTTTCCCCCTCACCGACACCTCTGTAGACAAATTCATCCCCTTGCACAATCCTCCTTGTACATATAAAGCACTTTTATCAAGTTTATTCGTTCAATCAAAGATGAAATGGCACAACAGATGTCAAATCACAGTCTCACGCCGACTTTTTCAGACTTGACGCACCCAGCTCGCGGCAAAGCTGCGCACCAAGCTTGAAGAAAATGACGCTGGGCACGACGATCCAAGTACAGTTGGGCACCTTTGATATTTTTCATAAAAAAGGGGGCAAAGATGAGATATACCGCTGGCCGCGCACATTTGTTTTGCATTTCCTTACAATCCACAGACCAAGGAAAGTGGGCCAGTCATTGTGGCCCGTGTGCTTCATGCCGGAAAACACCTCATTCAGGCCGTACAAGATGGTTTTGTTGAGTGTGAGCACAATGGCCGTGAAGCCGAGCAATTGCACGCGACTGGCATTGTACTTTCCAGGGTTGCGCACCATGTACAGGTACAACAGATTCATTGTCGATTCCACGACGTTCATAAAGGCTGTTAAAAATATAAAAAAAAAAATCAATAAGGGGTGACTCGTGCCATTGACGCGTCGCCGGCGCGTTCCTCTCCCCCATTACCCTGCGCAGACGTCCATCCGTCGTTGGAGTGCAGAGCAGGCAGCCCATACACGTAATCAATCTAAAAAAGAATTGAAAATCAGCAAAAATAGAAACAGGCCACTGATCTGCGCGCAATTCTTGCCTTGGCATAGAGGTTGTAGGGCGTCCAGAGGTAATTTAAGCTGCCGCCTTCCATGCTGTGAGGCCGGAGCAAGCAATAGCCGGCGTCCTGAAAAAGGGCGTAAGTCACAACGCGACCGTTCAAATACGACCGACAAAAGCCTCACCCAATAAACAACAAGACTAGAGACCAAAAACCAGAGCTGGATCCACGCAGGTGTCTTTACAGAAGCCATGGTAACAATAAAAAGAAGAGACGAGGTGGGAGTGGGAAAAAAAAAAAGAAGAAAAAAAAAAAAAAGGCAAGCCTGCGTCAATTCCCTTTTTTGAAAAGGCGCGTGCCTGCAAAAAACAGAGTTGCGGCCCGACAAGGGATCCGTTGGATTTCGTGCAACCAGATCACAATGCGAATCGCTGGCAATTTTATTGGATAATTTACAAAATGCGAGTTTCTTCATATTCCCGACTTGTTGAGAATCACTGCCTGGCCATCGCCGTCAAATGCAAGCTGCTTGTTCACCAAAATATATTGCTTGAACAATTTCTCCAATTGCGTCGCATCCCATTGGCCAAGTTCGTCTGAAAAAAAAAAACGCGCATCAGTGGCCCAAACATGCCGAATCAAGTAACATTTCTTACGCAAGATCAACGTGATCAAGTTGGTTGCCAGCTCATCGCGCGATTCAAGATTCACCATTGGCGGGCATGTGTTGTATTGGATATTTTTGTACGCAAAAAGCGAAAACACGTCCTGCAAAATAAAAATAAAAATAAAAAAATAAAATATTAAAAATGAGCCATTTGACACCCAGCATTTTTTTCTAAAAAAAAAAGGCGCGTTTACCTTGAGTCTGTCCTGGATGTGTGGGCGCTTGTCATTGGCATAGTCATTGCGCAGGGCTTCGCCGTAGGTGAGGATATCTTGCAGTTGCGTGTCGTCTTTTGCACCGGGTGGTGTCATGACCGCGTCCGGTGGCGCTTGATCATCATTGCTGGTGGACATGAGGTCGACGGACGACGTGGCGGATGATGCGCCATGCGAATGCGTGCGTGTGAGCGTGTGCAGCCAAGGATCCTGATCCATGCCTGGCGGCAGAGCATGATGTTGCTGATGATTGTCTGCGTGATGGATGTCCAATGGCGATGCAGCCGACATCGCGGCACCAAACGAGTTTGACGGCGACGACGCCGCATTTGTAGCAGCGGCAGCAATGGCCGCCCAGCTCGGTCGCCGTCCTGATCCTGATGATGATGATGAAGACGACGATGCAGACATGGACGATGCCGACGGCGACCGTGTTGGCTGCTGTGATGACCATGGCGACATGGAAGGCGCCGGTGACGCGTGTCGCTCGTTGAATTGACGCACATACTCGACAAATTTGGCACACCGCAGTTCAAACATCATGTCGCCCTTGGGATCCTGCAGCACTGACGCGTAATGCTGATTCGTAAGCGTGATAGCCTCGTCAATATTGCCCTGCATGATCGCACGACGGATGCCTAAAAGAAAAAACATAAAAAAAATAAAAATATAAAAAAAAACACGTGTCAATGTGTTTTTTTTTCTCATTTTTTTTTGTTTCTTCCAACCTTGCATCTGTCGAATGTCACGTTCCGGCAATTGGGGTATCGCTGCAGTGGAAGGCTGATCCTGCTTAGCCACAGACGTATAGGCATAGTCGCGAAACAGCGCCTGGTACGTGGCATTGTAGCCGTAGCGCTGTAAATGCGCGCTGATAAGCTGCATCATGTCGCGTGATGTGCATGCGCGCGTCTGATTCACTTGGTCCATCATATCCGCTTGCTTTTGCTGCAGTCAAGCCAATTACATGAGTAAAAAAAAAAAAAAAAAAAAAAAAAAAAAAAAAAAAAAAAAAAAAAAAAAAAAAAAAAAAAAAAAAAAAAAAAAAAAAAAGAAAAATGCCCATATTTTTTTTTACCTTGACAAATTGATCAATGTCAAAGAGGAACGGCTCATCGCCGAAATTGGCCAGCACCGCCTCGCCAGGCGTGCGCAGGCCAACCACGGGATAAAATGTTTCTGAGGTTGAGATGTTTTCAAACGCGACACCAATCATTGTCCCATTTTTAGTGTAGAAGCCGGTCTGGTTGGTAAAATCAATGCCACATCCAATGACGTCGTTTGTCGTGAAGCTCGGTCCAAAATTCCTGCCCGTGCCGCTGCCTGCAAAAGCATGCCCGTCATCACCATGGAAACCGTACGAGCCTTGATCCCATCCTTTTTTATAAAAAAAAAATAAGAATTGAGCGCGTTTTTCTCAATGTTTTCCATACAGAAAAGGCGCACCTGGCAATCTGTTCAAGTCATTGTCGCGCGTACAAAAGCCAATGCCAATGTAGCCATCGTCGCCCTTGGACAGCACCTTGATTTCGTAGTAAAATAGACCGCACGACCTCGGCACGGCGAAATTTGAACGAATCGCGCCTGCGTGCGCCTCTGTGCGACCGGGACCTTCATTCCAAAAAAAAAGGATGAGCACGGACGTTTGCCTCTTTTGCCCCACTTGGCCGTCCCTCGAAGGCCAACTAAAAAAAAAAAAAAAAGCGATTTTTTACCCGCATAGCACAAGTGGAGCCCCAAACGATCCACATTGATGTGTTTTGCCTTGTCCTTGTTGTTCCAAGACGTCGGCAGCTGCAGCTCAAGTGAGTGCCAGTCGAGCAGCGGGTCGGCCTGCTTGCTGCTGTCGTATTTGTCGTTCACAAGGTCCGCATAAAGCGTGTGCTTCAAGTACGACGGGATTTTGGGCCGCACCATGGCCACGGACCCCGGGAATAGCGACGACCAGCCTCGTTTGCCATTAATAGGGAGTTGCAGCGAATGCAGTGCCGGAAACGACGAGGTATAAGACGACATGGCAATAAAAAAAGTGAAAAAAAGACTCGGTGCGTACAAGAAAGTACGTGCGAAAGAAAAAAAAGGCAAGCAAGGGTTCGAGCCTGCTGCTGCGAAATTCATGCCCGCAGCCGGACATTAAAAATGTGCTCAGAGGGAAAAAAAGCACCTGATCTTGATCTCGCAACGAAATGATCACCCTGCCTGGTCTCGGCCGCGGATTGAGAACTTGGCACAGATCAATGGCGGCTAGAATTCCAAGTTCATCCTTGCTCAATTGGGCTCCATATGACGTGCAGGGCGAAACAAAATGACAAAATGTGCACCTTTTCGATAAAATGGTCAGACTGAATCCCTTTTTAAAGCATTTTCCTAGTCAAAGCAAGGAAGCACGTCCCTCTTTGAACCGGATTTCAATTGGCCTATTTCTAGCATTTACAGAACAAAATCACAAGAGCATAAAAGCATAAAAGCATCAAAAAGCATCAAGTCCAACAAAAATTGCCAATGGAGCACGCCACGGGCGCACTGAATAGCTCAAGCGAAAGAGCGGAGAGTGGGGTCTTTGGATGCCAAATTTTAGAGTCATTGGCTTGCGTACTGCAGGTTGGGAAACTACGGCAAGTGGCTCGCACTTTTGGCACGCGGTGGTTGCAGATGCACTGCATAGAGCCAGATGCCAAGCAGCGTGTCATGAACGTGCATGGCTGATTACAAAAGAACCAGTGCACGTGAGCACCAGCGTTTTTTCAAATAGACAACCAACGCAAGCGCAGATCACAGAAATCACAAAAAAGACAAAAAAGACAATTACCGACGCCATGGACACTCTTGATTTGGCTGTACGCGTGGCCACAGGCTGGAAATAGAACGCCCAGGGTAGTGTGAAACGTGCACAGATCAGACCCATCTCGTCATGCCGGTTTTTTTTCGGGCTTTTTCGGCCAAGCTCTAGGTATTCCAGCGACGCGCTGCTTTTTGGGTCCCAAGCCCAATATCATGTCCATGTTGGCCTCTGAGCCTCAAAAGTTGGCCCTGGGCACCCCAAGAATGATAAGAAAGCAGCAGGAGACATGGGATGGCCTGCGGCAAGAGTTTGTGTTTTTTTTTCGGCGCTTGCTCCTTCCTTGCATCTTTGGATGCATGATGCAATGAAAATAAACAAAAAAAGCTGGGCCTCGGCTTGGTTTGCCAAGGTGGGGTCAGCCACGGCAGAGACCAGAAGGCCAGGGCCGCTCAGTCGCACAAAGCCACGTTTTGCGAGAGTGTGGTAGGTCAACCGGCGTGCTTTCCGCCAATTTTGCCAATTCGCCAAGGATCACCAAAAAAAAATAAGAAAGACTTGGATTGGCGAACGGCGAGCCATTGCGATTAAGCGGCTATTGGGATCTGCCTTTGGTCTGCGGCAGATTCGGATCCTGACGCCTGCAGGGTGAAATCCGATCTTTAAAACAGGGAGAAGAGAAACCAGGGCCGTTGCCTTATTCGTCATTTTTGTTCCGGAGCTGCCGGCTCCCGCAGTCCAATCAGCGCCGCACAAATTCGTCGGCTAATGTGTAACGCCCAGCATGGAAAGGGGGTACACGGCAAATCTCTGCCCGAGATCACGCCAATGGCTTTCATTTCATTGTGCTTGCCAGGGATTTGCCCTTGGCAATGGAAATTCGCGGGACACGGCAATTTGGGAGTAAAAAAAAAAGAAAGAAAATTCCATATAAAGGGGGACACTTTGATTTCTGATTCTTTTCCTTTTCCCCCTTTTTTTTCTACTCTTTACACACAACTCTCTTTTTTTCAAGTACACACAACCTCACTCCACTTGATGTTGAAGCAATCCATTCCAGAGCATCAATTGATGCTGCTCTTGGGCACCGTTGCCATGGGCTCGCTTGTGTGGATGACCAAGGACCGCCTTTTCAACTACCCCGCACAGCCGGCGCCTCTTGCTGACAAGCACATTGCCCAATCCGACGACAATTCGGCCAAGGACGACAGCAAGAATTTTGTCAAGGTCATGATCGACCAGGTAAGATTTCTGAAAAGGCACAAAAAAAAAAAAAAAAAAGAAGTCGATGCATGATGATGTCTTGCGCAGAAGGCTGAGCATCCCCCTTTTTTTTTTTAGGGTCGCAAAGTGGTTATTTTGTACGGGTCTCAGACTGGGACTGCCGAGGATTTTGCTCAGCGCCTGGGCAAGGAATGCAAGAAGCGACTGGGCGTTGCGGCAATGGTGGTTGATTTTGAGGAGGCCGATCTTCGGTATCTGGACCAATTGCCGAGCGATTGCCTTGCGGTGTTTGTCGTGAGCACGTACGGCGAAGGCGATCCTCCCGACTCGTGCGTGGATGCCTGGGAACTGCTGAACAAAGACAAGGTGCTGTTTTCGCAACAAAGCAGCGATGACGAGCCATTGACCGGGATGCGCTACTTTATGTTTGGTCTTGGCAACAGCACGTACGAATTCTTCAATGGTGCTGCTCGTGACCTGGATAAGCATCTCTCTGGTCTTGGTGCACGCCGCATTGGCGATCGCGGCGAAGGTGACGACGATGTGTCGCTCGAGGACGATTTCGTTCATTGGCAGCAACAATTCTTCCCTCTTTTGCAAGCGGAGCTTGGCGATGCCATGATTGACCATGCCGACGCGCCAAACACCCCAATTCTCGCGTACAAGGTGAAAAACGTGTGCGCCGATGACAATGACGAGTTTTTCTACGCCGGCGAATTGGGCGATCGCGCTCAAAATACTTACGACAGCAAGAAACCCTATCCTGCACGCGTCAACATGCGCGATCTGACGCCCTTGGCCGACAATGGCCGCCATTGTTTGCACATCGAGGTCGAATTGCCCAAAGGAATGACCTACATGACAGGCGACCATCTTGGCGTGTGGCCCACCAACAATGAACAACAGATCGCCTTGCTTTGCCGCCTTTTCGGATGGGACAATGCCCGTCTCGATCAGATCATCCACATTTCGCCCAACGATCCCACCGCCAAGTTGCCATTCCCCGCACGTACCACCTTGCGCGCCTGCCTGCGCCACTACCTCGATATTGCACAATTGCCATCGCGTGCCACCATTGACGAGCTTGTGCCATTTGTGTCCGACGCACTTCAGGCGTTTTTGCGCAGCATTCTCGACGACAAGACAAAATACCAGCAATTGGTGCTCGATGACGTGCGCAATCTCGGTGAATTGCTCGCCTTTGGCCTCGGCAACGACGCAGTGATCGAAGGCGCACTCAAGGATGTGCCATTGGCCGCGATTCTTGAAGCATTTGGCCGTTTGCAGCCGCGTTACTATTCGATTTCGTCATCTTCCAGCGAATCACCCAACAAGGTCACCTTGACGGCCGTCACCCTTCAATACCAAGCCGCCAATCGCACCGTTTATGGCGTCAACACCAATTACATGTGGTCCATGCACCAGGCCATCGAACAAGGCACCATAGAGTGCGACATGTACGCTCTCCAGGGCCCCCGCAACGCCTACCTCGACAACCAACTGGTCCCTAGATTGCCCGTCCACGTGCGCGCATCGACATTCCGCCTCCCCACCGACACATCCGTGCCCATCATCATGATTGGCCCTGGTACAGGCGTCGCACCCTTCCGCGGTTTTGTTCGCGAGCGCGTCCATCAGAAAAATCAAGGCAACAATGTCGGCCCCACCATGCTCTTCTTTGGCTGCCGCAATGCCGACAAGGACTTTTTGTACAAGGACGAATGGAACGACCTGTTTGCCCAATTGGACGACTCGCACATGATCAATGCCTTCTCGCGCGATGGTGACCAAAAAGTCTATGTCCAGCACCGCGTCGCCGAGCACGGCAATCGCGTCTGGGACCTCCTCAACAAGGGCGCTTACTTGTTCATCTGTGGTGACGCCGCTCAAATGGCCAAATCGGTCGCAAACGCCCTCATCCAGCTCGCCATCACCCACGGCGGCATGGACGAACCCACCGCCACGCAATTCTTCCAGGACATGCGCGCCAAAGGCAAATACCAGGAAGACGTCTGGGCATAAAAAAAAAAAAAAAAGCCATTTGCACTAGAATTTCTGCTTTTTTCCCTTGCATTCCCCCCCCCTTTTGATAGACACCAACTTGTACAGCCAATGCACTCATCTGTGCACAATACCATTAAACAAATTTCATGTTCAATTTTTGCGTTCCTCCAAAAAAAGAAAGAAAAAGGTCCATTTAAAGCCTTTTCCTGCTATTTTTTCCCTGCACACCTCGCAGACACATGCGCTCTACTTTTACTGCCAAAAGTACTCTGGTTGTCTGGTACGCAATGACATGGTGCCCGAAAAATGTCGATCAATGACGCCGAAAAAGTAAAAATGTAAGATTTGGCTTTGATTGTCTATGTTTTTATTCGACGCGCTTGGCAAGAGACTGCACAAACGCCTCGACCTGGGGCTTAGGGCGCATGCCGACGAAGCCATCGACAACCTCGCCCTGGTGGAAAGCAGACACCGTGGGCAAAGCGGCAACCTAAAGGAAATGAAATAAAAAAAAAGAAAAAAAATCAAAATCATTGCCGACCATGCCACTTTTGTTCGCTTTGATCGCTTTAATCCTTACCTTGAATTGGCTAGCAATGTCCGTGTTGTCATCCACATTGATCTTGACAAGCGTCACCTTGGGATTGGCCTCAACAGCCTTGGACAACAGGGGACCAAGCATCTTGCAAGGACCGCACCAGCTGAATACCCACAAACAGAGTAATAAAATGAGTCACGGCACGCACTAAAGGGCACATCCAGCAAATTCTTACTCGGCGTAAAAATCGACAATGACGGGATGGTCCGCCTTGACGACCAATTCGTCAAATGTGGCCGACGTCGCCTCAACGGTCTTGCCTGTGAAGCAAGGACGGTTCGTGTGGAACGAGCGGATCAGGCCAGCTAAGCAAACCACGTTCACAACAAAGAAAAAGCAGAGGTGAGCAGGTTTCTAGCCGTAAACATGTATTTTTAGGCTTTTGTTTTTGTTTTTTACCTCGGACAGGAGCAGCCTTGGTGGCAGCAAGACGGAGCGTGTTCATGTTAAAAAGAGTGAAGAAAGAAAAATAAGAGTCAAAAAGAGACAAGCAAGGATCCCGATCGCTTTTTAACGCCAGCTTTGTCAGCATGACGGACATCCAACCCCTGTGGCGCCATTTTCCCTTCCTCCATTCATTGCTTCGATGCACACTAGGCTCCCTGGCTCTCAAATGGGTCGGTTTGATCACGGGGCGTCAGTGTTGCGTGCAAATAAATGTGCATTTTGAGCAAAAATACCATTTTTCTTTTTTATTCATGCTCGTCCTACAATGTGATTGGCCGAATGGCGTGCCACGTTTGTTCAGGTCGCGTCAGGCTTTTGTTTGAGACCAGTCGCGTGTCTGTGGGTCGAATACATGCCGAGCAAGAGCCACAGGCACTTTTTGGTCAAAAAGCATGGACGACCCCCTGGCGAATTTTTAGAAATCGAAAAAAGTGAACCGATCGCCGCGAAACTTGGAGGGATGCAGGAATGTCCTGCCCTCTTCCATTGTTAAATGGGACAACCTTGTATTGTAAAGCGGGACGTGGAGAAATCAGACAAAAAAGAGCAAAAGTACCCTATTTTGAAATTGGTACCGTCCAGCGACATCGCGCCTGAACAGTCCAAAACTAAAATAGCCCGCGCATATCGAGTGTGTGCACTTGTGGATGCTTGTGATCGGCCTAGAAACACGTGGTTCATAGAGCTACGACGCGACAAAGTAGAGAGAATACAATGGTAATTTTCGGCGCGTCGATACGCGCCAGCATGCTTATTTAATATAGAAAATATGCATCCACATGTATCGCTGAATGATTCTCGACGAGGAAATGTCGCGTTTTCGACTCTAGGGTGCATTGACGACGACGGATGAGCATTTGACATGAGGATCTTTTACTCATGAAATGGCTCTTTTCTCGGGATTCAAACGGCAGAGCGTCTTAAAACCTGCCTCATTGTGCCGTGCTCTGCGGCGCCCACCATCGCTACAAGTTTGGCAACAATCTGAGGAAAAATATTTTTTTCGACCAACCAGCTCTCGACCAAGCCAAAAAACCAAATGTGTGATTTCTCGGCATCCACCTCATCGATCTTCATTTTTATTGCACTGTACGCTACAATCATAGCCCAAAAACATCTGCAGTAAGTTTGATGTACCGGTACATCAACTCGGAGGATACAGAACCGCGCGTCAAAAAAGGTAAAATGTACAATTCAAGATTACTGGCGTTGCAGGGATCAAAACTTTGTCAAATTGGGATCAGTTGTGCTTCCTCAATATTGAAATAATAACACACAGTTTGAGGCCTTAAAGTGCTTCCCTTCAGAAAATTTGATTAAAAAAGCCGAATTTGAGACAGAAGAACAAAACGAATTCAAATCTGTTCGAACCAAATACTGAAAAAAATTCTTGAAATAGAAGGACACCTGCGCTTGGTCTCTCTTGATTCAATTTTTGGGGCCACATGGGCAAGGTCGTTTCGAGAAATGCATAAAAGATAGACTTTGCCCTCATTAGCCATGTTGCTTGCCAACGCGTCATTGCAAACGGTGAAAAGGACCACCAAACGTGAAATGGCACGCTAGAAATCTCGTGCGAGATGTCGTTTGCAGCTGTCAAAAGTACATTGTGGGACGCTATAAGCAAAAACGAAAACTAAGCGTTTCAAGCTCCCAACAAGAAATTGAAAAAATGGGTTCGCAGAATGGCACCAAATTTGTCATCAAGATGCATCGTAGGGTGAAACGACGAAAAAAGCCAAAAAAGAGGGCGGTCCCTTCGTTCGTTGACAAGCAATGAGCGATTTGAGTTTAAATTTCAATCGCGAATTGTATAGGAAAACGCGTTCAAAGAGCCGCGCTGACGCATCCACTAGCAAGAAGCACGTCAGAGGCATGGAATTGATTAAAAACAGGCGCGAGCAAATCGATGGATGACGCGGTTTATCACGCGTCGATAAATGTATATGATTTTGAAATCGTTTCAAACATGCCAAAAAATCATTTTTTTCGTTGATCACCAATGTCCACGTACGCAGCGAGTCAGACTCTTTCTGAAGGTGTTTGTTTCTCGGACAAACATGCACTTTTTCGTCGAGTTCACCCTGTGATGAAAAACCGCAGCAATTCGCATTTTACGCCAAAGCCAGTCAATGGACCTTTGGTTTTTATTGATTTTTTAAAAGTTTCTGAAGTACTGTACCCTTACCATGTGGTTTGACGTGGCGATATGACGTCCAAATTTTGGCCATTTTCAAATCCGTGACTGTACCCATTGGAAATTTTGCCATTTTGAAATTTCGTGGTTGCGCGCCATCCAGTGGTCGCAACGCCTCGTGGGTGGCCTCATTGAACAAGAAACCTTTGAATTCGCATACTCCATGAACAGAAGGCAAAGATTGCTTGTAGCGGCGTGCTACTTTGCTGGTTTTAACAACATTGGGCGTCGTTCCGCAATCAGAGTACATTGTGGGCAGCCTCATTTGAACGAGAAATCTGTGGACTGCATTCACAGGCTCAAAGAGCAAAAGGCAAGAATTAGCTTAGAGCGGTGCGCGAGAAAAGAGATTTTTTGGCTCAAATGCTTACCGCCATTGACCACGGCACAGCGGCGCAGCTCGTCCCTTTTGCCACTCAAAGCCACGGCGCATATGGCATAGATCGCGGTGAGACACAGAGAGGTATTATTTGGGTGTCATTCCTCACGCACGCCCTTTAAAATCTCTTTTCGTTGTTAAAAGGTCGCTTTTATGACCCCACCGAGATGCCACGTCATTGTTTTGTTAGCGAAAATGATTGTTTTTATTGACAAAACATACGGGGGCGAGAGAAAGATACAGTGTAGAAAAACGCGAAACAAGTGCGCGAGCGATTTTGCTGGGGAGGATTGAGATGCTGCTCGGCGACTTTGCTTGTGTTTCGAGTTTAACGGTACGACTTTTGGTAACGGGCACGAGCACCAGGACCAGCAAACTTCTTGGCTTCGCAACGGCGGGGATCGGACACCAACAGGGTGCGGTCGTATTGGACAAGGATCTCCTTGATCTCCTTCTTGGCGGCCTCGTCGACGAACTTTTGGTAGAAGGCGACAACGGCGCGGGACAAGGCTTGGCGGAGAGCGTAGACCTGCGAGACTTGACCTGAAGAAAAGAAAAAGAAAAAGAAAAAAATCAACATTTAAGCCATTGGGACAATCATTAGATGTTTTTTGGTCACTTACCACCACCCTGGACGGAGAGACGGATGTCGACGTTGGCGAAGCGCTCCTCACCGAGGAGGAGGACGACCTCGTAAACCTTGTACTTCAAGATTTCGGGCTCAAGGAGCTCGAGGGGAGCACCGTTGACACGGATGAGACCACGGCCACGCTTGCAGTGGGCGACAGCGGTGGCGGTTTTCTAAAAAGAAATGAAAACGTGAGCAAATTCGTCCATCATGATCGTCGGCAGCAATGAGTGTGAGGCTTACCTTGCGACCAAAAGTTTGCACAGCTTCCATATTGGCTGTGGGCAAAGGAAAAAAAAAAAAAAAGAGGATGAGTGTTCCATCCATCAATTTATCCATCCATCGATCAATGGCACGTCAACGTCATCCACATGGTATATCCATCCATGCAAGTGCGTAGTGTCGTTTTTCGATGGCGTGGGTCGTGGCGGATGTGGCTCTTTTATGCTATGGTAGCATGCATACCTTGTTATGCGTACAGTGAAAAGGAAAGAAAAAGGAAAAGACGACGAAGGGGCCGCCTGAATTGCTTTCAATTCGTATCGACGGGGTCCGGCAAAGGTCCGACGATCCTGCGGGCTTTCAATTTCTCACTTGCTCTTTTTTTTTTTTTTTTTTTTTTCTTTGCCCGCCCTTTTTTTTCTTGCTCGTTGTCCGTCGTTTTTCTTTTAATTTTAATATGGTTGTCCAGTCGCTCTATACCCTGTCACTTCACAAGCTGCTGCAGCATGGCCTTTTACTCTCGTCTTTGGATGGCGTTGCACTTTCCTATGTGACGGATATGCTTGCTCTTTTGCAAAAAGACAGACTTGCCCAAAAATGGCCTCTTGTGGTGCACCAGCACCTGTTACGCGTCATTTCCAAGAGCCATGGGCCAAAGTTGGCTCAATTGTATCCATGGATGGGCGCTGTCTACATGGATGTCACGTATGCACGCGCCATGTTGAAATCATACAGCTGTGTGGTGCCGAGTATGATCACCACGCTCTCTTTGGTCAATTCTTGCTTTGACGACGACGATGTCATCCTGCTCCAGCCCATGACGCATCTGCGCATCCTCGATCTATCAAACACGCGCATCGGCAACCTGGGTGTGCTCTATTTGGCTGGAAAAGGCATGCCGTCGCTTCATCTCGTGTCTTTACGCTACAATCGTCAAATCAACGATGGAGCGCTGCGCCACCTGCTTGCCATGCCCTCCATTCACGGCTTGGATCTTTCCTATACCGGCGTGACGCGCTCCGTCGCCATTGCGGCTTTGAAAAAGGACAAATACGTGCTTCAGACTCCAAAGGAGCTAGATGCGCGCAAAAAGACGATTTCGGCCTCACCACACGCCAATTGGGAAGCCTTTCCGACGACAGGGCGCGTCAATTGGCGCCAAATCCGTTCGGAAACCAACGACACCACCTTTTATTGGAAACACACGGCCAATGTGCCCAATGGTGCGCACGATTTCTTCTTGATAAATCATAAGCAAGAGCTTGGTAGCCACGCGCTGCCAGTCATCGTCAACATGCTGGACGGTACACCCAATCTCGGCAACAAAATCGAGTACAATCACTATCTTGCATGCATCATCAGAGACATTGCGCGTGAAGAAAGCCCGATGAAGTACAACCGCACAAAGCAAAGAACACAGACCGATCATTCGCCACCATTGGTCTTTCTTCGTCCCTCTCTTGCGACGCGTCAGGCCAAACGACAACTCCGCGATGATACCTCTGCCAAATCGCCCAAAAAGCGCCCCACGCTGCAAGTCAAAAAGACACAAGACCTCGCCTCCTTTTTAGATTCCCTGCTCGTGTAGCCAATTGAATTGAAATACACGGGTTTCCAATGGCTGGTGTACTAGTATTTTAATGCATTTTTGGAGGAAAAAAAAAAACATGCGACTTTTGTCGGTTGGCCTCGTCGGCTCACGTGACAAGAATTGGGCGCGGCTTTCATGCACTTACAATTCCGTGTGGCCTGTAGGCACGATGCACGTGACCTCTCTTTCTTTTTTGGTTTCTTTGTGACAAAAGAGGCATCTGCGTGTTTTCCACGCTCTTCATCGATCGTGTCTCACGCTCTGTTGGCTTTTTTTTTGGAGACTATCGTCAGAATTGCGTCTCGTTGTTTTGGTGTTTGGTCAGACAAAACGGAAAAATCGCGGTTTTGCATAATTGCACGCCATTGACAAGTGATGGGAGCGCGTCCTCGGGCCACTTGGCCGAGATTTTTCACAATGAGCCTATCAGCGCGCGGATTGCCCATTGACATGGTGACAGAGTTTGAAAGCAAACACAAAATGATCTTTTTTGAGCGCCAACAATGCACATAATGAACCATTAGGGCCTAATCTCTACCAATTTGTTGGTTGAGTCTTATGCTCGTCGACCGTGTCTTTCAAATGCACCCAGCTGTGTGGCTGTACGATGCATGGGTCAGGCACAAATACAGAGAAAAAGCTTGGGAAAGGTATTTAACAGATGGATGGGCCGCGAATTTACTATCCACAGAAACATCCAGTTGCGGCGACGTCGCCGCGTGCAACGGAGTCCAACCCCGTGGCTGCGCAATGTCTGGTTCTGCCAATTGTTCCAACAATTGTGCATTTTCATGCAACTTGCTGTTTTACCAGGGTCCTGCTTGATCTGTTTTTCCTGAAAAAGACACAACACTGGGGCGCAGATCACGGCAGCCAAGGCGCCAACTGCTGGGTAGTCTTGGCAATTCAGTGGCGCGTGCGTGTTCTCGTAAAATAAAAAAAAAAGGTGTCAGCTGCAGCCATTTGCGCTCCGTTTCTACATCACCCCAAGTTTTACCGCACAACTCCATTTGACTCATCCGCGGATGCATTGGAATAACCGGAAACTAAGAGGGCCAGGGTTCTTTTCACACCTGAATTGCCAATTTGAAACATCCGGCGCTCTTGTACCTCCTTGTTTTCTTTATGCCGCCAAGGGCAAGCCCTTTGTGTGACATCAGAGTGCACAGGAAATGCCCCCATTTCAATTGAAAGCCACAAGCGACTTTTTTTCGCTCTATCTTTCTCTTTCTCTCTCTCTCTCTCTCTTTTTTCACTGTTTCATGTAAATTTATTTTTATTTTTGCGAGATGACGCCATCTTTCAGCTCTCGACCTCCATTTTTTCTGCGTTCCATGTCATTGACAACAACGTCGTCCTTTGTCGACGTGACGACGGCTGAGTGTAAAGAGTTTGCGCGGTCTCCAACGACAATTGGCGGTGGCGCGACATTGGCGGCGGACAGACCCACGACATTTTTGCATCGGCGGCTCAGCAACACGCTTTCTCGGCAGGGCTATTCGTGGGACTCGTCCGACTACTGCTCGCTGACGTATTCGTCGGATGACGAAGAAGATGACGATGTGACCCTGTTGCTCGACACTCCCCCGCCCGCCCTGCTTTTACAAGATCGTCATCAGGATACCCACCCGCTCGTCCATCCCACCATGGCACATCAGGCATGTAGCACAAAAAGGGCGTGAGATGCAGGGCATCTGGTGGGCTCTTTTTGTCTGTTTTAGGCTCATTCTTCTCGAATTCTCACCCTGCTCTCGTACTCTCGCTCATTCTCCTTTTTTTTTTTTAGCTTCGTGCGTGGATGCCCAAGCGCTTTAGTCTGTCAATGCAATGGAAATTGTTGTACAGCCTTGACCAACATGGTGCTAGCCTTTCTACACTTTATCATCAATTGGACAAGCATTGTCCCCTTTTGTTTGCATTCCAAGACGATCATGGCCATGTAAGGAATACCGGACTGGGAAAACAATCTTCCCTGCCCTGTTCACCAGTCAAACACAACCATTGTCATTGTCATTCACCTCTTTTTTTCTTAATTTAGATCTTTGGTGTTTTTCTATCCGAACCAATTCAGCTGTCGACCACCTTTTATGGCTCGGGTGAGAGGTAAAAATCCATGGCCACAAGACTTGAAGAACGGACCCGCACGTGGATGTGCCGATTTTTTTTCTCATGCGCCAAACTCTCTTTTTTTCTTTCTCCACACGAATTTAGTTTCTTATGGCAAGCCGACAATGAAACGGGCTCGTGCCACCACTACCCTTGGTCCATGCTCAATAGCTACTTTGTCTTTTCAAACAAGGACATGATTGCCTTTGGCTCAGGGTAAAAAAAAAAGAGCACCTTTTCTTCCCTTTTTTTTTTTTTTTTTTTACGCGCGCGATTCAATTCCCGCTCATCCCCATTTTTTTAAACACGGACAGAATGGGCACCTTTGGCATCTGTCTAGATGCTGACATGCTCAATGGCACAACCGCTCCTTGTGCAACCTATGGAAACCCACGTCTTTCGACCAATTCGCATTTTGAGTGTATTGGCTTGGAAGTATGGACTCTTTAAAGATGGCAGGCCCACTCCCACCCCTCTCTCCCTCTCTCCCCCGTCGCTCATTCCCATTTCATAACTTATACCATTCTTAAAAAGTGCATTTTTAATGACGAAAATAAAAGAAAAAGTGTCTAAAAAATGGAATGTGATTGTGACGCAATGGAGTGGCGGGCGGAATGTTTGAAATCATGACAACGGTGTGGAAGGAGGGCAATGATAATGACGCCATCCATTTTCCAATTGGCCGTCATTGCACATTTCGACATTTTGCATCCATTGGTGCTCCAGAGCCTGATCGACGGTCCAGCGTGCCTTTGGGTCCGGATTTAACAGGTTTGCAAGGCATTCACGCACGGGATCCGGTAGCGGCTCGACGGGTTTGCCGCCCATGCCATTGACATGTGGTACGGCCTGCGCATTGGCTCCATTTGTCGCGTTTGGTGGTGGCGCGTGCGTGCCGTGAGTTGGATGCTCATACCATAATCGACACGTCATTGGGTCTTCCTTGCGCTGCTGCACGTATTCGTCATAGCCGCGGTCGCCTTTGTCCGGCGCGTTTGCAGCTACCACCGCGGGCGACCCGTCGACCGCGTGCTTTGGAGCGGGCGGTGCACGATAAAAGCTGTAACGGAACGGCAGCGCGTGCCAATGGATGCAAAAATACGTGATGGCCGCGCTCCAACAGTCGAGTGCGCGGCCGTCGTAGCCATCGTCCGCAGTCGCGAGCGTCCACATTTCAGGTGACCAGAAGTTTTCCGAGCCGCACCATTCGTGACACTCGTGTGCCTCTTTTTCAAAGCAATTCTGCACAACATCAGCAACACCAAAGTCTGCAATCTTCAGCGTCCCGCCCGACGTCAAAATAAGATTTTCAGGCTTGATGTCGCGGTGTGCAATGCCCAAACGATGCAAATGCTGCAAACCGAGCAAAAGTTGCTTAAAAAGGCACCCTTGCTCCATGTACGAAAGCGTTGGACGCTCTTCGAGCAGACTAAACAAGTCGCCTCCAGCACACTAAAAAAAAATAGAAAAAAGAGTAATTATTACATTGTGCCACGCGGCCGAGCCACGCGTCGGCTGGTTTTTTTTTTTAACCTCTTTTTTTTTTTTTTTTGTGTTTCCTTACGTATTCCATGACCGTGCACCAGCGATGATGATCATCGACGACCAAATCCATGGTGGTGACCACGTGAGCATGTCCACTGACAGCCTTGCTGATGCAATATTCATTTTGCATTCTCTTGAGATACTGGCGCTCGTCTTCATTTTTATCCTTTTTGCTGAATTCCTTGACGGCGAGGATTTGCTTGTCACGCGTCTGCACGAGGCGGATGACGGCGGTCGCGCCACTGGCAATATTTTTCCGGCTGCCGCCCAGGTTTTTCTTCTTTTCCGTCGGTTTGATGTATTGTCCATATTTGGTCTCCAATCGATCAACGTGGTCATAGGGCGACGCCGTGTTGCCGTTGCCACTTGGCGATTGTGATGCGGTCGTGCTTGAGAAATGGCTGCGCAAGTGACTATGATGATTTTGCTGCGTGTGATTGTGGTGCCCATTGGCTGCCGACGGGCTCGGCGTGCTCGACAGCGACGATCCAGACGTGTGCGACGACGATGGCGACTGCAGGTGCCGCAAGAGCGTGCCAATGGATCGACTGAGCTTCGCTCCTGGGCTGTCGCTCATGCTTTGTAATGATGCGCGACGTGGATGTGTGGAAATCGCTTTGCTACCGGTGGCATCGTCCGCCGTCGCCTTGTTCAGTGGCGGCGGCGACGAATTAGTTCCGCTCACAGGCGATTGCACCGATTGCGATCGCTGGTGCTGCGACCGAATCTCGAGTTTATGACCATGATTCGAATGGGAGTGGAACAATTGCGACAAACGGCTATTGCGCGCCTTGGCCGGGGGTGTCTCCGGTCCAGGTGGATCCTGCGGTGCGGGGGAATCGGTGGCATTGGTGACAGAGGGTGACATTGGATGATATCATTCAAAAAAGAAAGAAAAAAAAGCTATTTTACAAGGGAATGAAGAGAGAAATAGAGAGAAAAAGCGAGAAAAAGAGAAAAAGAGAAAAAGAGAGAAAGAAAGGAATCAGAATAAAAAAAAAGAGAAGGATTAAGGTTTTCTACACCATGAAAGAAAAAGAGAAACAGAGGCAAAAGAGCAAGAGAGAAATAAAAAAGATGGCCCGCCATGATGCGAGATTTATACGCTAAAACTTGGCCCAAATTTGGTCAATTGGCACCCCCCCCCACCCTCACTCGCAAATGAGAAGAAAAAAAAAAAAAAAAGCACAGCCTCCCCACCTGTGAGGCATATTTCACGCAAACATGACACACGCCAGTGATCAACCATCGTATCGCTTTCTTTCTTGGTTTCCCCTTGAGGTCTCCTCTTTATCTTTCTCTTGGCAAAAAGCACCTTTGTCCTCTCTCCTTGTTCTTTTCATCTTGCCTGTTACTGTTTCAGCTTCTTTTACCCAATTTGGGAGGCGTGATCAGCTGCAAATCCAAAAAAACACCGAGTGGCTACGATGGTTGGCGGTCTGAGCGATAAATGGACAACACCATTGGAGCGCCAAATGAATTAGCCGGTCCGGCGCTTCGTTTTTTGCGAAAGAAAAGCCGGCGCCCTTGTTATTCGATTTGCCCCTTTCTTTTTCTTTTTACCTCACACATCCACCTCGTAAGTGCCCAATTCCATCCATCACATCCATCCATCCATCTATCCATCCATTTGTACTCATTGCTTTTTCAGTATATCCCCCCCCCTCACATTAGCACAACATGAAGGACATTTACAAGTCGGAAGAACTCATCATCCCCGAAGGTGTCAAGGTGGAGCTCAATGCTCGTTTGATCAAGGTCACCGGCCCTCGTGGCGAATTGAACAAGAACCTGCGTCACTTGAACATTGAGATCAAGCGCCAGGGCAAAAACAAGCTTGCTTTTGCCGTGCATCACGGCGGACGCAAGCATGTTGCTGCCATCCGCACTGTTCGCTCGCTCGTCAACAACATGATCATCGGTGTGACCAAGGGCTTCCAATACAAGATGCGCTACGTCTACGCGCATTTCCCCATCAACTGCATTATCCAGGACGGTGGCAAGGCCGTCGAGATCCGCAACTTTTTGGGTCAAAAGGTCGTTTTCAACGTCAAGATGCAAGAAGGTGTCACCATCGAGCTGTCCACTGGCCAAAAGGACGAACTGATCTTGCACGGCAACGATTTGGAAGCCGTCTCCCAGTCTGGTAAGCGCGCACGAGCCCGATGAAAGCACAAAATCCTTCATTTGCTCATTTTTTTTTTGTTTTAGCCGCTGACATCCAGCAGACCTGCTTGGTCAAGAACAAGGATATCCGTAAATTCCTCGACGGTATCTACGTGTCCGAGCGTGGCACCTTGGTCCAAGACGAGTAGATTTTTTTCTTTTTTTTTCTTGTAGTTTCTTTTAGTCTTAGTTTTGCCATTGAAATAAAACCACAACAGTCCCCGGGGAGTCTGCATAGGGCTTCCCACCCCGGTTGCGAGGGCAGGAGACGTGTGTGTCGTGAAAATTATTTTACACGATCATGTTTGTCCTTCCATGCTCTTGCATACTAACTGGCTTCGCGCGCTCCTTGCTTGTCAGGGGGGCAACCGATGCCTGTGCTTGCTTGCATGAATTCTCAGTGGCGCCATTCGGCCCATTGACGCGCTGCAGCGTGCAAACCGCGCGGCATCTTCCGACTTTTTTTGGCATTTTGGTCATCTTGGTCATTCTTTTGCGAAAGTTTGGCTGATAATGTGTCAAATGGAAATGAAAATTCAAATGAAAAAGTAAACAGAGAGTGCACATCTCACAGCAAAATGAGATCATGGTGTCAAAAAAAATAAAAATGAAAATAGCAGAAATGCGCACTATGCAACCCCAAATGACGCCTTGCGACTCAAAGTGTCGCATCCAAGGGGCACGCCCCCACAAATTCAGGGGTAGATTGTTCAACAAGAGACTAAAAAAAAAAGGAAGCATAGCTTGGTCAATGACCTGTTCCCTCGTTTTTTCTGTTTTTTTTTATTTCAAAGCTGTAGACGATCAATTTTTTTTAATTCACAATGGATATAGTTGATTGAATATTCATTAAAGCACACAACGTCATGTCAGTGGAGAAACGAGGGGGATCAGGAGAGAGGGAGAGGTTAAAAAAAAAAGGGAGATGGAATTGCAAATGATGACAGGGATGAAAAACAAAAAGTAGCCGAGGCAATTAAAGGGGTGATGGATCTATCGCCGCTTGGGAAACTTTAGACCAAAGAGCTTCTTTTTGGTTGATGAGACACCGTTGGAGTATTTGGAATCTCCATCATAAAAGGTAGCATCGTCATCTCCCTGTTGATACGCGCGGGGCGTGTAGAAGTCACTCTGGGTGGGCAGCGACGGTGGTCGCGACGACGTTAGCGACGACAAGTTGGAATTGGAGCCATTGAATGCGGACGCCATGCCGCCTGTGATGCCCGACGCGTTGTCGTCCTTGATTTTTAGCTGCGAAAGCGATTGATTGGCGTCCAGCAGCCCGCGTTCAAGCGTCTCAAATGCCGATGTGAAAGTGAAGACGCGGTCGCGGATGTGCGCCTCAATTTTGATCTCTGTCTGGCCAAAAAACATTTTGATCGTCATGAAAATCGGCTCGCCCTTTTGCACGCCATGGAATTTGGGCATCTTGATTGGGAAGCGCGCCACCTTGAAGACATTGGGATCCGTCGTCAACCGAGGTGTGTCACCATCGCCATCATAGGCAAACAAATCTATAAAAAGGCCAATCTGTTGTCAACAACGTGCTCTTGTTTCCCTCTTTTTTTTTTTTTTTTTTTTTTTTACCGGAATCTGTGTCGTTTGGATAGGCTATCATAAAGTTCTTGGACACACACTCGTCTACCTTGATAGCCTGGCCCTTGGCAACGTACACGCTGAAGCGTTGCTTGCAGAACAGGCGACCGTCCTCGCCTTTAATGCATTGTTCAGGCGGATCTGCGCGCGGATCAAAGAGCATGCGCGTCTCGACGCCATACGTGCGGCGCGACACGCGCTCCGTGACCATGCGCGGGTTCAGACCAAAGTATACGGCACCGCGCACCACCGCGAGTTCGCCACGCGGCGGAACGCCAATGAACCCAACGCGCTGCTCAAACACCTCACGCACGCGCCTGTACAGGTATACCGACTGGCCAAAGCCGCCCACCAAAAAGATCGCGTCCAACATGATCGGCGACAGGTGCAGCTGCTCGTCAATCAGGTACAGCACCTGGTGAATCACCGGTTCAAACACGTATTCGCGCAATTCTTGCGCAGGCAGATGCAAATTGCCATCCTCAATCCCCGCGTCGGGATCATCCATGTCGCCAAGACCGAGCGATGCAGGCAGCGGCAGGAATTGATCCTCCTCACCGTCAAATTGCGGCTACAAAATGGAGAAAAAAGAAAAAAATCAAACTGCGTGTCCCTCTCCCATTTTTTTTTTTTTTTTTGTCGTACCTTGATCGCCTCGACAAAAGTCTCCATCATGGCCTCCATTGCGGTGTCACTGATCTTGCCGTGGTGATAGAAGCGGTTTTTTAGGTAATCACGCATTCTCATGTCCAAAAAGGTGGATCCGCAAGAGTCGCCCTGGCCCTTGGTTACTTCCTTGAGCGAGCGCGTGCCCGAGGAGTCGTCAATTTCAAACACAATCAAGTCAACGGTGCCACCGCCGGCGTCGCAGATCATGAAGCGCTGGCCATGGCCCAGATTGAATTGTTCAGACTTCTTTTCGCAATAAAGCGCGGCCGCCTCGGGCTCGGAAATCAACATGAGTCTGTCGGGGTGATCCCATCGATTGACAATGCCCGCGCGGATCGCAGCCTCGCGCATGGTCGCCTTGGCTTTGTCGCTCCACATGGCAGGCACTGTCAAACAATAGCGGAATTTGGTTTGGTCGTAATTGCTCGCAAATCCACGCTGCAGCTCGCCCGTGATATGGTTGTGGAACGCCTCCAGGTAATCCGTGATGGCGTCGAGCGCAGTGAGCCCATTGGGCAGCGCAGGGAGGTCCAAGTTCTCGTCCAGGTGCAATTTGAATCGTGTCAAAAGGTGATCCGTGTTGTTTCGCTTAAACGACAACTTGCGCGCTTCCTGGCCCCATGCAACAAGCTTGTTCGAGCCATTGCGATACAGCGCGACCGTCGGGGTCTTGGGGTACACGTTCATTTGCTTGGGCCTAAGGATGATCTTCGTCAATTACTACATTTTTCGCTTATTTTTAGGCCTTACCATCGCGTGATGTCCACAATTTCGTCGCCACCATCTTTGGTAAATGCATAACAACAGCCAGAGAACGTCGTACCAAAATCTAGAATCAAAGAAAAATCAGCGATGCCATGGAAACGACATTGACGCTTGGAGAGAGGGGCAGGGGAGCGCTTCTTCACCTCCCCTTTGCCTTGCTCCGTGTTCTGTCCCCTATCTTTTTTTTTTTTTTTTGCACTGCAGCTTACCGATACCAATAACATAAGAGTAGTCGTTCAAATCAAAAGGAGTAGACGCCATGGTGCTCGGTCGATACGTCAAAAGCAACAAACGTCAAGTGGAAAAAAAAACAAAAAAGCAAAAAACAAGCGCGAGCGAAAAGAAGCAAGTCGTGCGGCGGTGAGAGAAAGCAAGAAGGGAAAAAAAAAAAAACGAAAAAAGGGTGAAAAGGATGAGGAAACGACAAAAAGACAAACAAAAATAAGGGAAAAAAAGGGAAAAGTAAAATAAAATAGGAGTGTCTTGATCTATCTTTCAAAAAAATCAAGAAGAAAAAGGGAACAGAAAAAAGGGGGGACACGAGTTTGTTGATCGCCCGTGCTAAATTTAGAAGTTGACCCGCAATTGCCCTTGCCTGTTGTTTTGAATCACTGAAACACGTCCAAATGCGCCCACTGACGCGCAAGGTAAACTCATATTTTTGCTGCAAATGCACGACCTTCGTCTGTGCGTCATGCTCGTTCTATTTTTTCCTTTTTTTTTTTTTTGAAATCAATGGGAAATGATGTGAATATCTTTCCGCTATTTCCATTGTCTAGTGTCAATTGGGCTATTTATGAAATGATGTCCGCATCTTGGCACTCCACCTGTCCTATTTTCGCCATTTCAGAGTCCCCAAGCTTCATGACAGTTGAGTGACACAAAAACCAAAGCCTTGGCAACAATGCACAGCCGCTCCACTATCGTTTGCCGTAAGACCTCAATGCCATCATCTGCCCTCGCAACAAAATGACTATGATATGGCGGGTGTCAAACAATGGCACTTTCCAAAATCAAAAATCAAGCGTCGTGTCTTGAAATCGTCGATCATTGTGTGACCATGCCAATCCAAAGAGGCGTAAAAAAACAAAACAATGGCCTACAATGTTTGTAGATGTCACCAAAACACAAGCGCTTTTACCGTCTTTGAAAATAGATTCCTCTGAGGTGACTCGCGCGTCCATACGCTGGACCACTGTCGCGTACGCAACCAGAATCGAAAAGACGTTACCCCCATTTTGCTGGACGCGTCCTCCGGATCATGTTCATCGGGTCCTATATTTGAACTAGAGGATGTCGAACACAAAAATCCGATGATGCCAAGTTTTTTTCAGAGATCAAATCTCTCAGTCCCGACAAAATGCATTTTGGATAGGTACATTCAGGAGGGCCAAAACAGGGTCATAACGATCCCTGAAGGCTAACTCGCCGAGAACTCGACGCGATGTCCCAAAACACAAGTGCTTTCACCGCGTTTGCACGCTGGTTCATTTGAGGTGACTCTCGTGTCGGGGCGCTTACCGCTTAGCCATTGCTGCGATACAAGGCCAAATGGTGCTGATCTTACTGTCACGGCCCAGCTCGTGTCAAGAGGCAAACCCGCGCAAAGGGCGCGCGAGACGACGTGCTCGGAGCCATTGACGCGTAGCCGTTAAAAAAAAGAAAAAAAACGAAAAAGCAATGAATTGACACACGATCAGATCATCCTCATTTACGTTTAACAAGAATCGTGTGCACCTGTACTCGTGCCTGGCCAAGACGCGCTTGGCGTGGCAAGGCAAACAAACATTTGAATCAATCAAAAAAAAAAAAAAAAAAAGGAAACAAGCAAAACAAGCAAGCAAGAAATACAAATCAAGATCAATCACTGACCCGCTCAGCCCAAAAGCACGTGCACCCTGACCAGTGCCTAGCCAATGGCGTGCAAGGCACGGCATTGGCGGCAAATTGAAAAAAAAGAAGAAATCAAGCAAAACAAGAATGCACGCAAAAATCAAGCAACGATCTGCGCATCCATCATCCATGTCATATGTGTACTCCGATTACAAGCGCAAGCCAATGGCACGCAAGGCGCGAAAGTGGCGGCGCATTGAAAAAAAGAGGAAAGCAACGAAACATGCAAACGAAACAAGCAATTCGTGTACTGTATGATACCGTATGTGCACCCAATTCGCATACAGTACTACTGTAATAGGCGCACCCGATCCGCATTGGCGTATCATATGATACTACCTCGACAAGTCTCGCTCCCACGCATCCAATGTACTGTACGTAGCCACAAATCCATCCATGGATGACCAACACAAATCATGATTGAATCGATTGCCTCCCACCCTTTTTAGCCCTTTGACTATTTCGCCGCGCCTTATTCAACAACACAACATGAAACCCCAGGATTTACTGGATCGTTTGGCAGATGAATTCGAAATCTCGACAATTTTACAAATGCAGAATTACAGTAGGTACAGTAAATGCCACAAGTCATCATAATAGCTGGTGGGTGGCCCGAATTCTACACATAATGTTTTACTGTACCGACGCGACTCTTTTTGAAAAATCGTTCAAAAAACCAGCAGGAGGAGTCGAGCGACCGAGTCATTGTGCAGATGAATCCAAAATTCTGACATTTCCACAAATTGGCACGAGTCTCTCAAAATATTTTGTGCATCGTGGGGAAATAGCACCGATCGAAAGAGACGCACTCGGGTGGTGTCATTTCCTGATTGTTTGTTCGCCCGATGGATGAACTTTGCCCGCTTGCAAAAGTCGCTCAAACAGTGAATCAATTTTCAAACTTGCTTTTCTCGACAACTAGAAAAATACTGTAACCAACGATACTTTTAATGTATCAAATGCTGCTGCTGAATCTCCACCGAATGAAGCAAGTTTCACGGCGATCTGATCAAAACTGGCGGAGGAAATACACTTTTTCAACAAAAATTCAATGACGATTTGCTCGACAACTGTCTAGTCAACCCTCGATTTTTATTTCAGATTTAATAAAAAACAGGGGGGCAAAGCATCTAATGGGATAACTTGCAGTGCGCTAGCTTGGATTTTGACATTTTGCATCGGTCATTTCACCGGGCTGCAGCCCACCACTCAGCACACAAAAATGTGAAATACTGTAAAAAAATAAAAAAAATTAAAAAAAATAAAAATTCCATGCAATCCACGCAACTTTATTTGGAAGTCTCAAACCTTAAATTTTGCAAAAAAATTCGTACCAAAGTAGACAATTTTCTCTGTCGATCGGCGTTCATGCGTCACTCTTTGGGCTTTTTTCTTAAGTTGGAGCGACCTGCCATTTTGTCTGTCGATAGCAAATTGTCGGAGTAACCTGTTTGGGATGCATTGATCACTTGGAGTTCGAAATTGACCGTTTTTGGGACTTAAATGTGTGACCCCTGAATTTTTCAAAAGTGGTCGTAGCGCTTTGGGGGTTTAAGCTTTTTTGTTCAAAATTTTGCGCTGAATTCGATGCGGCTATTTTTGAGCGAGGTCGACCATGCAGATGGACAGATGAATGCAAAATAGTACAAATAAAAAGTTTTTGGCGTTTTCGCGTCGAAAAAATATCGGGCGGTTCCTCCGTCTTGGGCAGTGGGCCGTACGTACCGTAGTTTATGCAGTGACGCAAATTTCATTGGCGGGCAAGTATGATAGGCTGTGAACTTTTTTCTGGAGGAACAGCTGGCCGGCATAGTTTGAAAGCCACGTTCTTTGATGGTTAAAAGGTACGTAAATGTGTACTGTACGATTTTCTGCCGTGTACAGTAGCGTGATGCTTCAGGCACGTAATGATAGCACGCGTTGATGATTATACAAACGGTATTAGTTTCTGTCCACTGAGATCGAAACATATGATAGAGGATCAAGCGCTTTATAATAGTACTGTATTTGCATGTAAAAATCCAATACAGTACGGATGAAAATTGTGCTTTTGTGGATTTGTGCGTTTTCTCTCGAGCGTTTTCTGACTTTATTTCAAACCAGAGACGTGACGCACGCAATTCACGATTGCAGCAAGAGCGTCTCCAAATTTGGCAGGTAAAGGATCCCAAAAGAAGCGTCGTGGAACAGAAACTGATTTACCAACGCTACTGGGCGTGTGGGCATTTTATGAAGGTTCTTGCAGTCTTGAAACAACCCTTGTTGCTTTGCCGAATGTTGTGTAGGGGCTTTTGTTCTAGCATGTTCTAGATTTCTACGTACACAAGCATCAATACGCATGCTATTGTTGTTTTTATGATACTGTACGCATATTATGATAATAAAATTAACGTGCGCGAAATGAAAGTGGCGGGTTGCTGCGCGTGGGGTTTACTTTTTTTTTTTTTACGCTGCTGCGCCATTTTGAAGCCCAACTTCAAAGGCGACAATTTTTTTTGTCGCCCTCGCCCTTGCCCTTGCCCTTTCCCTTTTTCATTGTATTTTTGATTTTCATGGCTCAAAGACTCAAACGTTTGACATTTGCCTTGAACTCCCGTTCATTTCACGGCTCTTCACGCAGTCTCACCGAGAAGGTGATTTTTTTGGACGAGCAAGCTTTGCGCCAGCTTGGCATGGCTACGGAAGATTCGTAAGATTGCGCAAATGGATGGATCTAAGCTTTGGTGTTCACGTTTTTCTGTTTCTTTTTGACTTAGCATGGTCCCGCTGCACGATCTGCCTGTGAGCAACCAGGATCCAGTGGTGCGAAGCTCAGAGGAGGCCGATTTCGGGCGCAAACGCATTGGGTGCGTGACGCTGCCTAGCGCCCTGGTGCAAAACGTGGGCCAATTGATCGACAAGCACCCTGACAAGCGCTTGATCCGCACCGACGCCCTCCGACTCTACGACGCGCTGCGCTCAACAGCACGGTTCTTGGTTGACGACGCGCCAGACACGCCAATGACGCGAACACGTGGAGCTAAAAAGGAAGTGGACGTGCCCGAGGCCAAGGTGATGTCATACGGACCACGCGAGGCCGTCGCCTACACGGCAGGCGTCATGCCGTCCTCCTATGCTGCCATTGCCAACGTCCTCATCGAGCTTGACGGTCGCATCCGCTCCTTTGCACCCAAATCTGTTCTCGACTATGGCACAGGGCCTGGCACTGCGCTCTGGTATGTTCCATGCACATGATTGACGACAGAATCCACGCTTATGTGTTCCTTTTTTCTTGTTTTCATCTTCAATTTAGGGCGGCCAAGGAAACGTTTGGCTCTGTGGACACAATGGTGGGTGTGGATCTCTCGGAAGATATGCTGCGTGTTGCTGAGGGTCTGGCGACTGAGGAATTGGGCGCGTGCACGACGTTCCAGCGCCATATGACGTCCGATCCACGGTCGAACGGCCACGATCTGGTCATCAGCGCGTTTACTCTAGGTGATATTGGCTCCCTCGCCTTGCAACAATCCACCATCTTGCAATTATGGCAGCAAACCGCCGACGTCTTGGTAAAAAAAAAAAAAAAAAAAGAAAAGTAAGAAAATACGATGAATTCCAGAAACTTAATTCTTTTTTGCAACAGGTGCTTATTGAGCGTGGCACACCCGTGGGTTTCTCGACAATTGCGCGCGCACGCCAATGGATCCTTGATCACGAGCAAGATGCGCATGTGGTTGCTCCCGTAAGATACTTAAACAAATGGTTTACATTTAGTCTGGGTCTCATTTTTTTTTTTTTTTTCATTGCTTAGTGCCCTCACGACAAACCTTGCCCCTTGCTCTTCTCTGAAAAAGCAGACCCAAAGCAATTTTGGTGCCACTTTTCGCAGCGTGTTCAGCGTCCAAGTTTCCTGGTAAGATGATCCTATAGCCAATCAATGCTTTTCTAACGTGGAAATGCACGCAATAGATGAAAACGAAGCATTCAAAGCACAACACAGAGGACAGCAAGTATTCGTACGTGATTTTACGCAAGGGCGTCCGTCCCACGGCCGCTACCGCAGAGGCGGAGGATACGCTGGAGACGCCGGCGTACAGCTGGCCGCGATTGATCCAGCCGCCGCTCAAGAAGCACAAGCACGTCGTCATGGACACGTGCGCGGTCAATGGCGCCATTCAGCGCATGGTGATCCCCAAATCACAGGGCAAAATCGAGTATCGCGACGCGCGCAAATCCGCGTGGGGCGACGCGTTCCCTCATTTGTCCAAAAACAAGATTGTTACGCGCATGGACGCCGCCCCCGAGGACACTCCCCTTGATTAAGCGCGCTCCGTTTTCTTTTGCCTCGCATTCTCTGTATCATACACGCAAATATAGAATTGTAAATAAAATCTGTCAACACCCTTCTCCAGAAAAAAAAAAAAGAAACCCAAAAAGTCCGCCGGCGCTCCTGATGCATTTCTTTCTCGTTTCAATTTTTTTTTTTCTCGTGACTAATGGACTCATCCTCAGCAAGCAGTAGCAAGCGGCCGTCAGTGTCGTCTCTTTTGGCACGGACACGCGACGCGTCGCTTGCACGTCTCGGGTTTCGATCGCCCTCGCCAACACCGCAGCCGCCCGCGCCAAAACAGCCCACCATCGTCGACGACGATGACCAGGACGAAGATACCACGCACTTGCCGCAAAACAGCGAGTCCTTTCGACGCTATGAGCTGCTCACCGAGTTGTATGGCTGATTTGACGCGAATAATGCCAAATTGCTCACATTTTTTCGTGATTAGTATCAACTTAAGAAACCCTTGGCATTGCCCGCTTGGCGTGTATGTGATGCCGTCGTCGGACAGCCTCAATGGTAAGCCAGGGCAAGGAATTGGGCGTGAAAACTCAATTTTGCGTTTTGTTTTCAATTTTTTCGCTCGACAGTGATGTATGGCGTTGTATTTGTGCACAAGGGGTACTATCGATCTGGTGTGTTCAAGTTTAGGATGTTTGTGCCCGAGTCGTACCCAGATCATCCGCCATCCATCACGTTTTTGACCGACATGTTCCACCCTTTGGTCGATTCGCAAGGCAATGTCTCGCTGACGCAGCAATTCCCAACCTGGCGCCCGCATCAGGACTACCTATACCACGTGCTACACCATATCAAAAACATGTTCAAGCGCGCCGTCCTTGAAAAGATTGTTGACAAGCATTGCTGCAACAAAGAAGCCTATCGCCTGTAAGAAAAATCAACCATGGACGCCCCTCACGTGCCTCACGCGTCGCGCACCATGCTCACAACCCTTTGTTTTTATCGTTTTAGCTTTCGCAACGATACGTCTGTATTTGCAAAACTAGCACAACAATGCGCGCAGCTGTCGATTACCGAATCTTACCTATTTGATCACTTCCCAGACAACAACATGATCCGGTTTTCGCCCCTCAGCGAAGCCAAATACGAGGAGCTGCGCTCGTCCATCTTTTCGCCGCAAAATTAGGCAGATTTTATCGTAGTCTATCATTGCTTCTACCCCAATTGCAATAAACTTGTGCTAATTCGATTTTTTTTTGGCGAGGCAAGGAAAAGGCGCATGGTCTTTTCAGTGCGACTCTTAGAGAAACGCGTGCGCACGCTGCTGCGGATGGCCCAATTGAATCAATTGCGGAGTGAAACATCTTTTTTTATTCGAAGTATTGTTTAAAAGAACATAGCAAGCCAATATGACAGGGAGATGATGAAGGGATTTTTTTTATTCGTGCTGATGAGAAAAAAAAAAAGGGGGAAATGGATGGAGATGCCATGTTGTTACTATGCGAGAAGGGTAAGAGGAGAATAATCATGCGGACAGTGACAAGGGCTTGACCGTGTTTCGCACGCGCTGGACGACGTCTGAGACGCGCTTCTTGAAATCGCCATTGTCACAATCCACAGCCTTTACGAAAAAAAAAAAAAAAGGTGCGTGAGCCATCAATCGCAAATGATTGCACATTAGGCAAGTAAAATGGCGCGTTCTTACGTATTTGATGCAATCGACGGTGGCCATGTCGCCATCCATGTTGACAGTGACCTTTTTGCCCTCTGGATCGCCTTGCACATCGCCAAAATGATCTGTCAAAAACGCGACCATGGTCTTGTACTCCTTTTCCATCTCTTTTGCAACCCGAGAGTATGAATCATCGTTTTCGTCCTGATCGTGATGGCTGTGGGAGCAAGGCTTGTTACTCGCTACAAAATAAAGAAGGAAATGGCACGCGTTAATTTCCTTGTATTTTTTTTTCGTGTTTTTTTTTGTGTTTTCGTATTTTCGTGTTTTCGTGTTTTTTTTTTTTTTTTGTTGCGAGGGAGTGGGGCTTACCCTTCACACTGGCTGGCAAAATGTCGATGGAAAGCACAATGGAGAGAATAGAGTCGACAATCATGTCATTGACAGTGCCACCGACCCACTCGAGGATGAGCTGATTAGGTGTGTCGTCGAAACGCTTAATATCGACAGCGTCCAAGACGCGCAACACGGAGCCCTGGTGCTGCTTGGTCTCTTCTGAGGCATTGGCATTAGGCTTGCCAACGTCGACAACGTCCAGGTCGCCAAACATCATCTCGAGGTGCCATTTAAGGAGACCAATGCCGGCATTGAAAGGGACGAATTGGCGCTGGGTGATGACGGATTGCACAAGCCCGGTCTGTTCCGTCATGTCCTGCAGCGACATGATGCTCAGCTGGTAGTCTTTGCCGATAATGATGCCATCCAGGGCTTGGTTCTCTGTTGGGTACGTGGCGGCAAGCCCGCCAATGGTCTTGGCCATCTTTTCGCCGCGGAAATGCAGACTCACCGTCTCACAATTCTTGGGGGTATACACCTTGATGTTCTCCTCGCGCTCAGAATACCGGCTTTGAAGCGCAGACTTGAGACGGTGCATCGCCGTCGCCTCACCGTGCACGAGAACCTACAAAAAAAAAAGGATAAAAAGATAAGCCAAAAGCGCGTCAATTGCGCGTCACGACGCGTCCTTCTCTGCCTTTCTATCATTTTTGTTCCTTACAACATGAGGCGCGCGCACTTCGTCGATGAATTTAGCATTTTGCGTGAAATCGACGTGTGCAGAGAAGGAGATGTAATCGACGGACATTTTAAGCGGGATCTTGTGGCCGTCCATGGCGGGGATCTCGTCAGGCTCATTCATGGCTTGCTACAAAAGAAAAACCAGATGAGTTAATGGTAAAAGAAAACGAAAAAAACAACGATTTCTTACGCGAGCAGGGGTATTTTCGACGCAATAGCCTGTGATGACGAGGCCGTTCTTTTGATCGGGTGCCCACCGTTCATACAATTCGCGTGAGAGACCATTCTGAAGCATTCCGGGACTGGCCATCATGACACAGGGACCGGAATCCTCGAATTGCTCGACATTGCGCAAATTGCTGATGTGCTTGAAGATAAATGGGTTGGAAATGGCGAATTGCTTGCGGATGCGTGCGTTCATCATGTTGATATAGGTCTGGTACACGGCCATACATTTTTTCGCAAGACTCGATGCATAGTAAATCGGAATGTTGTCCAATTCCGGATGCGCGTCCCAATACTCGTCCAAAATCAGCAGCAATTCCTGCGCGCGGCCCAATGCAAACACAGGCATCAGACACCGCCCGCCACGGCCAACAATGTCGTGCACCAGCGCTACAATAAAGAAAAACAGAAAAAAAAAACGACTTGAGCACACGTCGCTTCCTTTTTTTGACTACAATTTTTTTTCTTACAAGTGAAACGCGTCTCCTTGACCAATCGTGGTTCGTGACTCTGAACGCCATAGGTACTTTCGGTGATCAGGACGTCGACGGTGGCGTCTGGTTTCTCGGCGGCCATCAAATGGCGATCTTCCTCGCGCGAATAGTCGCCCGTGTAGAGCACTTTGACGCCCGCAATCTCAATGAGGAACATGGCAGCGCCCAAGACGTGACCGGCATTGTACGCCGTGAATTTGATGCCCTCGACTTCGACCTGCTGGTGATAATCAATGGCCTCGATGCGTTGGAAGGAATTGGACAAGTCCTCGTCGTTGTAAAGCTGATCCTCGTCGTCAATGTTGCTGATACGGAGATAATCGCTTAGCATCCACTTGTAAATGGCCTTGGTCGGATGCGTCATGAACACGCGACCCTTGAAATCCGTCTTTTCCATCAAATACGGCACCGATGCCGCGTGATCCACGTGGAAGCTGTAAAAAAAAAAAAAGTAGGCATTGAGCCGCGCGAGCGAAAAAAAAAAAGAAACACTCACTGAGTGACCAGCAGCACGTCGATCTTGCCAAGCTGGATCTCGTCAAAAAAGGGCAAGGATGCGAGGCCATTGTATGCAGGGTGGATGCCCGCATCGAGCTACAAAAACAAAAGAAATCGTCAGCAAGCGCGGCTAATGGGGCATACAAGTTTGGATCTTACCAGGATAGTTTTGCCCTTGTACTCGAGCAAA
>JAIWZP010000067.1:0-138756 GCA_025201375.1 Gongronella butleri
TGCCTTGCCACCTTGCCTAGAAGCTCTGGATAGTTTTCGCGCGTCAGCTGGCCCTCGTAAAACTTGGCGAGCAGACGGTGCAAGATGATACGCGTCTCGTACGACACCATGCCATAGATGCTCTTGGGGATCGTGATGTGCGAAAAGGCAAATATCGTCTCCATTGGATTGGACGAGCTTGCTGAGGGGCCATTGACCGCAGGGATAAACGTCGTGCCGCCCGTGGCATCTGAACCTTGCTGCAAAAAGTGGTACACGTCGTACATCTCAATCTTTTCCAAAATCGCTTGCGTGTCGTTCTTGTCGCTGAAAATCACATTGCTGACCTTGGCCATCGCCTCCACCTCGTACAATGTGAAGTATTGGTCAAGACAGCTGGCAATCTAGTCAGAAATAAAAAACACGGTGAGACGCGCTTTTTCTCGATTTTTTTTCTCTCGATTTTCTCGATTTTACGGTGAGGAATTCTTGGAAGTTGGGATCCAGGCGGTCGAATTGCATCTTGATGATGCGCTTGTAGTCCAGGTTCTGCAGCCAATCCTTTGGTTCGAAGCGGTTGTTGCTGGGCACAAGCTCACCATCCAAGACAGTGACGTGATGAAAGTCCTTTAGCATAATGGCAATATTTCTAATAAAAAAGTGGTACATGTTAGTATGCGTGCAACGTGGCGTGTTTGGGGTTGTTGAATTGCTTTACTTGACGTGCAGAGGATTGCCATTGGTACGTTTCTATTCAAAAATACGCGTTAAATGGACACTTTTTTTTTTTTGACGCGCGATTGTGTCTTACCTGGATGATGCGGAGGATGTCGGGGCTGACTTTTGTGACACCGGCATTGAGCGTGCGCAGCACAATGTCCTCAATGTCATCTGCACCAAGGCCGTTTAGCAAGATTTCTTCGGAAACACCCGTTTGGCAGAAATTGCTGATGAACGTGACATTGTAGTCCTTGATGGGCCTTGTTGCCAGAATCAGCATAGCGTGCTCGCAGTGCTCGTGGATGTGGTGCAGAATCTTGATCGATGCAGAGTCGGCCCCTATGATTAAAAATGGGAAGAAAAAAAAAAAAAAACGAGGGCGTCAGCGCCAATTTTTTTCATGGTCTCGCTTTTATGGGGCCTACATTGGACGTCGTCACAAATGAGGACAATGGCAAGGCGCTCCGAGACATATTTGACCATGCGCGTAATGACGCCAGTGAGCAAAATGTCGCGTCCGCGGCCATCAAGGCGGCGCGTGTAGCGATTTTCCTCCGTGTCGCCGAGCGAGCCAAAGATCATTTTGAACAGAGGCAAGAATCCGTCCTCCTCGCCGCACTTGCGCAGGCACCGCAGAATCAGCTCGGCGACTTCATTGCCGGCACCATCGGGGCTGTACGTGCTGTAGGCGCCGTACGATGAGCGCGTCACGGACGAGTACGTGGTCAGCGTGTGCAGGCGGTGTGGGTGGCCCGGGCTGCTGGGCACAGGCGGCTGCGCGGCAGTATTGCCCTGGCTGTTGGTGCAATAAATGGACGAAAGCGACGACGTCGGGGACGAATCGCCCGGGTGCACGCTTACAGAGCTCGTTTGCATGCTCGGCGACTGGTGCGTCGCGCTCGCCCGCTTTTTCGTGCTTTGCGGCACCTTGTCCGAGTCGATAATATCAAAGAGCGACAATAACAGGTGCTTGACAAGATAATACTTGGAACTCTGCTCCACCTCGGTCGACGATGACCAGCTATAGCAAAAAAAAAAAAAAAAAAAAAAAAATGGGGATCAGCCATCCATTTGCCTTTTTTTTTTTTTTTTTTTTTTTTTTTCCCTTATTTACCATGTGGTGAAATCGTGCGAAACCATGGTTTTTGTGAGTGCGCCGCAGAAAAAGGACTTTCCGACGCCCGAATGGCCCGAGATGATGAGCAGGTGGTGGTCGTGCTTCTCGTTCCAGTCGTCGAGGAAGCGCGTAGCGCGGTTCATCTCGTACTTGTAGCCGATAAAGTCGGATTTCTTGTCGCCGCCACTCTGCGCTGAGATGCGTTTGGTCTTGCTGATCTCAAACTTGCGGATGCCGTAAATCATGATGGGCTTGACCTTGCCCTTGACGAAATTCTCGCCATAGTCCTCAAAATCGCACATGGTGCCGATCTGCTGCTTGGTCGGAAAGTCGCACACCACGTTTTGCTTGGCAAACGCGAATTTCAGCATGCGCACCGCGAGGATGATCGCGTCACCGGCAATCGCAGGATCGCGTCGGAATGGACACCCTTGCGGCAGCACCGCGTTGAAAATTACGCCCGTCGACAGCGCAATCGCAAAATCAGAGAACAAAGGCTGGTACAGGTCGCGCAGCTCCACGGCCGCCTTGGCCGCAAATACTGCCTCGCGTTCGTGCGACAGTGGCGGCAAACCAAACACTGCTAGCAGCGTCGCGCCTATGTAAAAAAAAAAAGAAAATGAACAAATGAGAAGAAATGAACAAAAAATGCCAATGTTTTTGCTGTTTTTCTCTTACCTTTGTCATCGACGGCAAATTGTTGCAGGTTGCCCTCGTATTTGACGAGTGTTTTGATGCAAAGATTGACGGCCTGTTGCGTCATGAACAGACCCTGGGGCGTGGACGGATTGAGCTTGCCAAGACTGATGAACATGATGGTGACATCGCGGAATTGCGCGGGGAAGCTGTCATTGTCACTCTGCTTGAGGCGATACAGGGCGCTGCGATTGATGTACTTTAGGTAGATGGGATTACAGTAGCGCGAGCACGCATGCGCATGGCCATTGGTATGTTGATGGGCATTTTTGACGCCATTGGTCAAGGTTGGCGCAAGATCAATGGCATCGTCGTCGTGCACACGCGTCCCATTGATGCCATTAGTCCCATTGATGCCGTTAGTCCCATTGATGCCATTTGTGCCCTTGGTGCCATCGGTGGCGGTCGGATGCGGATTGCCAAAGACAGTGGCAGAGGGCGAGTGGATGGCGGTATTGACCTCGACGCAATTGGGGTCGACGATTAGGGGAGGAATGGCGGGCGGCAGCTGATTGTCGTCGTCCAAATCGTCCGAGGACGATTGCTTGCTGGTGAATAGGTCGATGGGGCGCGTCAAATTCGTAGAAATGGAGCGTGATCGCGACATGGCGCGTGTTTTGCTTGGTGTTGGCGTTGTGTAGTGCGCTGAATGGTGGACAACGACGCTGCCGTGGTGCGCCTTGAGAATATACAATCGCTTGCGTCGCTCATACGGGATCGGGTGTGGTAAATACTTTACAAAATCAAATGCTGTGGGTGTAATGCACATTTCGCCGGCCTTGGCCGTCGTGAGCGCGTTTTCAAGCGCTTCCACAGCCGGCCCGCAGATCGCATACTCGAGACGACCGCGATAGGGCAAAGGTTTGGCGCGTCCGTCCGTGTTGTTGCTGCTGCTGCTCTGATTGCTCTGGCTTTCTTGTGATAACGTCGAAATCCGGTGATTCACAAGATCCGTGTCAATCGATCGCGTGCTCGCACGTCGTGGATGCTGTTGCTGCTGCTGCTGTGACGCATTGGCATTCGAATTCGTGCTTGTGTTCGTCGCTAAATCGCCCAAAACCACATTAGTAATGTCGCCACACGACAAGGCGATGTGCAGCTCGAGATCGATGGAATTGATGCTGCCGGAGCCGTCGCTAACGATGCTGGCGTGTCGTTCAAAGTGTCTGCGTCGTCGGCTTTTGATGAATGGAATGCAATCCCAAAAACTGAGACCAAGCGAATACTCCTTCTCGGCATCAAAGATGTCGGGCTTGGCCATGCCATCGATGGAGCTGCCCGATGATGTCGACCCCTTGTGCTCGCTGTCGCTGTCGCTGCTGTCAAACAGAAAAAATCGCTGCCCAAACACGTTGCGCGCGCGTCGCTCCATGTCGCCATTCGTCGATGCACGGTGCTTGGACCGCTCCTTGGCCGTCAAATACACTCGATAGTGCGACTGACGCGCCAAAAGCTGCATCCCGCACTCAATGGCCTTTTGAATCAATGCTTGCTTCTCGCGGTGGCTCAGGTGAATCGTCTCTGTCGCATCCAGCGCCCCAGACGCTAAATCAGGCTGAAAACACACAAGCACCGCGTCGCCAAGAAACTAGTTTATAAAAAAATGCGCAAAAAGAAGTTGAGAACGCGAAATTCATGCAAAAAAAAGGTCGTGCCCCAATTCACGCAAGCAAGGCCATTGGGCACTCCCTTTCTGGTTTTCTCCTTGAATCGATGGCTCACATGACCCTGCGAGCCCCCTCCCCCAACCCCTGCTTTTTTGCGCAAAAGACGCCACTGGATGTTTTCTTACTTTGACGACGTCACCGCCATATTGCTCAATGATCGCAATGCACTATAAATAAGAATGCAAGAAAAAAAAAAAAGGAGCGTGAGAAGCGACAATGAAGAAAGCGATCAGCGTCAATTCGCTATTTTTCGTCTTTTGGGGGCCATTTTACCTCGCCCATGTAGGTTCCAATCTCCAAGGCAATAGCTTCGGCCCCTGATTCGCTTTTTTCGGTAGCCAATGTCGTCAGCTAACAAAAAGAACTCGTAATCAGTCGTCGATGGCGGCGCAACGTGCGGCGCGGGGTTGGCCATTTTTTTTTTTTTTTTTGTTTCGTGTTTCGACCGTGCGTTTCCAACTTACAGCGCTAAATCCTATTTTTTTTTTAAAAAAAAAGGCAAATATGAGCAAAAACGTGAGGCGCGTGTCACGCCAAGACTAGAAAAGCAAGGGGGAGAGCACACAATGCCCGTGCACTCTAGAAAAAAAAAAGGGGGGGGGAGACGGGAGAGGGGCACGTACCGACAATATCGACCATAAGAACCACGCCAAATTGCGTGTGCGAATAAGGCAGACGCATATGTTGCAGTCGAGCATGCAGCGAACGTACGTACTAGAAGCAAAAAAAAAAAAAAAAAACAAAAAAAAAAAACAGGGTAAATATGGCGGTGAGTGGCGTGTAAAACGGGATTTACCTTTGAGAGGTATGGTGCAATGTTCAGCATGGCCTAAAGTGTGACCAAAAAGGCGAAAAAAAGGTGCAATTCAGGGTTGAGTGTGTGTGTATGTGAGAGTAAGAGTGAGGACGACAAGGAAAAAGGGGGAACGAGAGAGAAGGACAAGGGAAAAGGACGGTAACGAAATAAAACAGACAATACACTGGGAAGAAAGGGGAGAAAAAGGGGGGCCAACACAGAACAAAAAAAAAAAAAAAAAAAAAAAAAAGAAGCCCAAATCCATAAAACGGGCAGCCAAATCCCTAATTTGGCAAACATGCTCGCTGCCTGTTCGCAAAAAAAAAGCTGAGCCAAAAGAAACTTCGTTTTTGAGCTTAATTGACCCTTGTCGCTCCTGTTCATGGGCCCTTGTCCATGATCAACAATGTCGTTTGCGTCCTGTCTGTTGTCAATATCGGGTTGTAGCTCCTTGGTTGAACGTCCCCCACCACCCCGTCAGGGACAAATTACAGCACAATACACACGGATCGCCATCCCCCGATCATTTCCCCTCATCTTCCGCGCCAATCGCCGTCGCGGCATCAACTTTGCTTTGTTTCACATTAGATTGAATCTTGGTGCACGCACCTCCGCTCGCAAAATAATGAGACGTGCGCAAAAAAGGGTAAAAATGGACCTGTGCTCGCCGATGCCCGGTGCAAACATGTTTGCGGTTGCCCGGCCAACAAGCGCCATTCATAACAAAAGGTGTGCCCCAAGCGCGAGTGGCGCAGCGCCCTTTTGGCAAAGCAAAGACTTTCCACTTTTTTTCTGAAACTTTGGCCGAATTGCTTGCGATTTGGCCTTTGTGTGATGCCTGAACCTGGTACAGCGGGAGAGTGGGGACGTTGGCCCATTGAGTTTATCATATCGTGACATTGGTGCATGGTAAGACGTTTCAAGGATGGTCAATGTTGGACATGCCGGAGAAAAAAAAAATGCACGATGACCTCGTAAAGTGTGATTTACGTGACACAAAGTGTATCGTGCTGACGCATTAGGAAGGCAGCCGTGTGAAAGCTGCAACAAGGTTGCGTAATAAAAAAAAGCAAGGTGCGCGCCGTGCGACACGCGCTTTTTGCCACATGAATCAGGAATCCATTCGCATAAATCGCACTCCATATCATCTGAGCCTTGGACACAGTAGACATTTTACGCGCCTCTTTCAGAAAGGCTACTCCACAGACGTAAGCAAATGACATCAAGCTAGTAAACGCGTGCCTGGTCGCGCGCAAAACCCGCAAATCGCGGTGTTCTCAGTAACCAGCTAAACAATCTCCGTTTTTGTTGCACGTCACACGGCCAACAGAGATACAAAATGTCCAAAGTCAGTTTGATGTGCGTGTATGATCAAAAACATTGAGAACTAGCAACAAAATGCCAAAATAATCCCCTTTTGCCAAGCGCATCCTCCAGATCTTGTTCATCGGGCCCTACATTTGGGCTACAGGATGCTGAACACAAAAAGCCGACGCTCTCAAGGACTTTCAGATATCGAATCACTCAGTCCTGAGAAAATACAGTTTGCATGAATCAGGGTTAAATCAACCCCGTAAAGGCTAACTCGCCGAGAACTTGAGCTTGACGCGATGTCTCCAAACCACAAGCGCTTTCACCGCGTTTGCCCGCTGATTCATTTGAGGTGTCTCCCGCGTCGGGGCGCTCTGTCGTTGCCGCGGTACGAGACCAAATGATGGTAAGTTTACCCCTTTACGCCTATGAAACGGGTGCTTCATCAGAAACTGGTCATCTGGTCCCAAATTCGGACAAGTTGTTGATAAACTCAATTCTTCAATGGTATTAATTTTTTTTCGCGAATCGAATCACGCTGTTCTGAGAAATCTCAAGATTCACGTTTGCTAGTGAAAAAACTGCGCCAAATAATATTTTACGCGTTTCACCTGATGGGTCTGACCATATCGCGCCAAATTTAGACCAGTGGATACTCGACTCAAAAACCCAATGACATCAAGCTTTATCAGAGATCGAATCACTCAATCCTGCGAAAATGCACTTTTCATAAATTCAGGGCTAAAACAGGATCAGAACGATCCCTCAAGGCTAAGTTGCCGAGAAAAAGACGCGATGTTCCCAAACCACAAGCGCTTTCACCACGTTTGCCCACTATTTCGTTTGATATGTCTCGCGCGTCGGGGCGCTCAGCCGTCGCCGCGGTAGGAGACCAAATGATGGTAAGTTTACCCCTTTACGCCTATGAAACTGGCGCTTCATCAGAAACTTGTTCATCTGGTCCCAAATTCAGAACAGTTGATGATAAACTCAATTCTTCAGCGGTATTGATTTTTCTCGCGAATCGGATCGCTCAGTCCCAAGAAATCTCGAGATTCGTATCTACTAGTGAAAACACAGCGCCAAACAGTATTTTACGCGTTTCTGCTGATGAGTCTGACCATATCGCGCCAAATTTAGACCAGTGGATACTCGACTCAAAAATTCAATGACATCAAGTTTTATCAGAGGTCGGATCACTCAGTACCGCGAAAATGCACTTTTCATAAATTCAGAGCCAAAACTGGACCAAAACGATCCCTCAAGGCTAAGTTGCCGAGAACATGACGCGATGTCCCCAAACCACAAGCGCTTTCACCGTGTTTGCCCACTAATTCGTTTGATGTGTATCTCGCGTCGGGGCGTTCAGCCGTTGCCGCGATACTGTACGAGACCAAATGATGGTAAATTTACCCCATTTACGCCTATGAAACTGGCGCTTCATCAGAAACTTGTTCATCTGGTCCCAAATTCAGAACAGTTGATGATAAACTCAATTCTTCGACGTTATTGATTTTTTTCGCGAATCCGATAGCTCAGTCCCAAGAAATCTCGAGATTCGTGTTTGCTACGTAGTGAAAACACAGCGCCAAACAATATTTTACGCGTTTCTGCTGATGAGTCTGACCATACCGCGCCAAATTTAGACCAGTGGATACTCGAACCAAAAATCCGAAGACATCAAGATTTTTTCAGAAATCGGATAACTCAGTCCTGCGAAAATGTATTTTTCATATATTCAGGGCCAAAAACGGATCAGAGCGATCCCTAAGGGCTAACTAGCCGAGAATTCGAAGCCATGTCCCCAAACCACAAGGGCTTTCACCGTGTTTGGCCGCTGATTCATTTGGCGTGATTCACATGTGTACGTTTTTGTGTGGTGCAGCGCGTTATTTCACGCACTGCAGCCGTGACTAATTCAAATAATCCTGAAATTTTGTCAGATTTGCTTGACAAAAGGGCAAAATTATGATAGGTCAACATGAAAATAATAGCGTGAAATTTATTACGACGATATGCGCCAACATAGTACAAAAAGCAGGGGGTATCATGTAAATACGGTGACAATGCGCTTCCAAATGGCCTTTTTCTTGGATTCATTAATATCATCGTCATCCCCATAGTCCAATTCGCGCCAATTGACGCGTGCATCGGTCACGAGGTCCACTTCGTGAAGAGGAATGAACTTGGACTTTGTCCAGAACTTGTGGATCAACATGCCGCCCACAAAGATAATGGGACCCTGCACAAACATAAAGAATAATAGGTTATTGGTCATTTTTTTGCACATTTGTGCTTGTCACACGCAAAGAATCTTACGCCATAGTTGCCGACCAGGCCCTCTGCCTTAGGAGGGACAAAGTAGGACCAGCCAGAAATCAAGATGATGACCACCGAGGCAATAATGGCGGCATAGTTGGCATACGGATACAATGGTGCCCTGTAGGGCAATTCAGACAGACGGTGGCCCTGCGCACGGAACGCCTTGCGGAACCGCAGGTGCACAATGGCAATAGACATCCACGTGATCTGCGCGTAAAATAAAAAAACACGTCAATGCCCATGAAAAAGCAAAAGCATTAATTTTGTGGTTTTACCAAGCCGGCAATGCCGCCAAGATCGCACAGAACGAGGAACAGAACTTCACCAGGGATAAAGGACGTGAAGAAACAGACGAGGGATACGGCGCACGACGCCAAAAGTGCGTAGATGGGCACACCGCGCTTGGTTGTATAAGCTACATGATAAAAATGAGCCATTGACTACTTGCATATGCTTTTTTTTGACTTACCAAGCTTGTTGTGCACGATTCCCTCCTGGGCAAGGCCAACAAGCGTGCGTGAGCTCACATAGATGGCGCTGGAGCCGCAAGAGTACAGGGTGCACAAGATGACGGCATTGATAAAGTGCGCACCGCCCGTCAGACCGGCTTTTTCAAAGATCAGCGTAAATGGTGACATGCCGGCGCCCTTTGATAAAAAGTTGTGTGGGTCATTGTAGGGAATCACCATGCCAATGACGAAAACTAACAAAAAATGGCATGAGATAGGGCGATTGTGCTTTTTCTTTTTTTCTGCGCTTTACCTGATAGGATGTAGATAAGCACAACGCGATAAAACACATTTTTAACGGCGGCCGGGATTGCCTTGGAAGGATTTTTCGATTCACCACTGGCAACACCGACGATTTCCGTGCCAGCCATGGTCAGCGCACTAAGCACAAGCGCGTTGAGGATGCCGAGAAAGCCATTGGAGAATCTAGGGACAATGAAGACGCGTAAATCACGCCGCTCGCAGCACGCCAAAACTCAAAACTTACGCGCCAGGATCGCGCCAATACTTGAAGCCATATACCTCGCCACTTTAAAAACAAAAATATTAGCACGCAATGCGGCGCATTGATATAATTTTTTTTGGTTACCCTAGAACACCTCCAGATGTCACTAGAAAACAAAATAAAAAAAGAGAAATTGAGACCCATGCGTCATTGAGCGTGTCGCGTCGCGCTTACGGCAGCCGATAATCACGGTGATGAACACTGCCAGGATCTTGACAAGACTGAACCAGTATTCGGTCTCACCCCAGCCTTCGGGACCAATGAGATGTACGGCAAACATGACGACAAGGAACATGATCGACCCTAAAATATACAAAAAAAAAAAAAAAGATAAGCCCTGTGCCACGCAATGGGTACAATTACCCGGGAAAAACAAACTTACATGCCCAATCTGGCACGGCCGTCGTCCAGAAATTCATGACAAGTGGGATGGCCACTAATTCTGCAGCTCCAATGACGGCCCAGCAATCTATGAAAAAGGTTAGCTCACGTGATTTTTGCTTCTCAGGGACCAAACCGTACAAAAATAATTAAACCCGACGGCCACGCCAAAGGACCGATGGACAAAGCGGCGTGCATAGGCGGAGAAGGAGCCGGAGATCTGTCCATGAAAGAAAAAAAAGGAGGCAAAAGAGGGAGACGGTCTTTGTGTCAGGGGGGCGCCCTTGCTTCTTTTGTCATTTGTGGTTGTGTTACCGGGATGTACGCGGACAACTCTCCCAATTGCAAAGTGACAAAGAAAACGAGAATGCCGATAATCGCGTATGAGATCAAGAGACCAGCAGGACCTAGTAAAATAAGATAAAAACGAAGTTACAGCAAGTAATGGCACAAAGGGCGTGTAGGTACGTACCAGCCTTGGCCAAATTGACGCCGGATGACAAGAAGAGACCTAAGATAAAGCAAGGAATTGTGAGTGGCCGCAATCATCTCCGCTGTCAGAGACAATGCAGAAAAAAAATTGCACAGAAAAAAAAAAAAAAACACTCGTGTGTAGACCCAATTCAAGCTTGTACCTTGTCCAATTACTCCCCCAATAGCTACTAACTTGATAAAACGTTTCAATGTCAGTAACGAGTTGGAACGAGGGAGAAAACACCACAGACTTACGGCAAGATGGCGCGGCTTGAGGTTGCGCTTCAAACCAGAAGTTTGCTCTTCTTCGTCACGGACGGAGACTGATTCTGAAGACGGATAATCGTCCGCTGCTTTGACCGAATCGTTCAAATACTCGGTTGCCATGTTGATGCGATCAAAATGCAAGAAAAACACGAAAAATGAAAAGAAAGCGAGAAAAAGCCGTTGATCTCATCACAATTTTTTTATGCGCCCCCTTTTCTTCATACCGCCTCCGAAACAGCATTTTCAAAGCCCGTCAAACCTTGGTTTGCCGCCATATCAACGAGATAACGCCATTTTGGCAATCGAAACGTCATAATGGTGGCATTCGTGTCACCAGCGTTCCCCCAAGCGGCCTTTCCTCCGTTGCCCGGCAGACTGGGCAATTTTGCACACGTCTAGTTTTTCTTTTTTGGATGTTCGCAATGACACCATTCTTCATCACATCATGCAAACAGGTTGTTTGTGCGTTTTTGCTGCAGAACAATTAAAGATTTCCTGATTCAGGGTCCTGGAGCCAGGAACATTGGTCTCACCGTGGACGGCATGCGTGTCTATAATTTGCCCTGATCCGAGCTGTCAAATTGCATAATTAGCGCCAGTGTCTGGCATTTTGACAGCCCTTGTCGTCAGTTGACGCGCACTTGTGGGTCACCACGGTCAGAAAAGCATCTGCGATGCCTCGGCAGGCGTGTCAAGAAGAAGCGAGGCGAGTCGCATCTAGGCCATGAAAAAAAAAAAAAAACTATCACGAGGGTTCAAAACAAGAGAAAAGTGGGAAGATCCGTGTGTTTGGGACCGAATGACGCGGATGCCTGGGCAGTTGCGCCATCGAGCTGATCCATCATCAAAATCATCCACGGATCTGATGCTCAGATGAGCAGAAAGGTATAAATTGACACGAAATAGCAAAGCGCATAAAAATTGCGATTTATGAAATTAAAATGTGATGGAGCAGGCGATGGGTGTGGCCTTTTTGTAAAAAGAGCAAGGGATTACCTGATTAGGCAGCCAAGGCTATCCGCATCGAAGTGCAGCAGCAGCAAAAAAAAAAGCATTTTTATTTGTTGCTTGCACGTGCACGATCGCGTCCAGAGCGTGTGTGCCGCATACACATTCTTGCATTATCAAGCGAGAGGAACAATGTAATTAACTTTCTAGTCAAATCTCGCTATGTTAAGCAGACAAAGACAATAGCGGCCCACAAGAAAACGATTTCCCCACTCAAAGGCGCAAGAAAGTAGGTCTGCCACTCATTTTTGATCCCTCTGCATTTTATTCACGTGCGCCAAAAAAAAAAAAAATAAAAAAAAATAAGAGGGTCAACTACAGGCAATTGATCGTAGTGTTCTTCATTGCTCTTCTCGGTGCAATTTTTCCATAAGTTTCTTTGCAGCCTCCTGCGACAATTGGTGCAATGTCATGTAGTGCCTGAAATACGAATTGCACATTTGTCGCACAAGATACATTTGGGCTTGCCCGAGGTGTGCACCACCTTATGTTTTTCAAGATTGATCCGCGTGCTAAATCTTCTGCAGCAGCCATCTTGGAGACATCTGAAGAAAACATCACGATGGACCGCGTCATAGTGATCCAGGAGATGGGGGAGGTTCTTGGTGGCATAATTCCTGGCGCAGTTGGCGTCGGGGCATCGCCATTCGCCCCCCCCACAAAGTTGCTTTTGTGATTATTTTCCATGTATGCGGCGCGGGCGCTGCTATTGACAAAGATGTCGTCGCAATATGGGTATCTGTATGGGGAATTGAGCTCGTGTGTACGTTGGTGGGCCATAAGGTCTTCATTGGTCGCCAGAACCACCTCGCAGCCTTCGTGCTGGCAAGGAAAAGCCAAGTCTATGCCATTAAATTCCAGGGCATTTTCTTAATAATCTGCCGGTTGATGTTCAGGGTGGCTGTGCTTGAAATGGGAGTCGCATTTGTCGTGGAAACACTTGTACGGACTAGTCTTGTTCTTGGTGTGCTTTCGATTCATGTGCTTGTTCAATTCTTGTTTGGAACTTGTCTCGAACGCGCAAAAATCACGGTCGCATTTTAGCTTGGGATCGCCGTGCATGTTGCGTCGGTGTCGAGCGAGCTCATAGCTGTCCAAGAATGTCTTGTCGCACCCCGACTCGATGCAGGGGAATCCCTTTGGCTTGAGGTTTTTCAGGGGCAGCTCCAATTGACGCGCCTCTAAGAGATTGTAATAGCGAGCCAATGCGCGCTGCGAGCCATTGACACCGCTTGGATGATCCTTGCAAAGCTGAAAGACTTGTTTGAGACCCTCCAGCGCCTTCTTAAGATCGAGTTCCGCCGTCAACTCGATCGGAGCCATGCCCAAGACCTCGAGAATTAGGTTCCAGTCGAAGATGTCCATTCTATAGGCATCTTGGGCCAGCACGCGTAGCACGCCATCAGTCGGGTCGGTCACAAATGACGTGAATTGGACTCGATTGTATTCTGGCGTCAAGATCGTGATAGGCTGAACTTTTTCTTGCAGAAAGCGGTCCAATTTTGCCAATTTCGCCGGGAGGTCATGACAAAATTCCTTCAGAAGTTCCATGCCCTCTTCCAGCAACGTTGCATTCATAGGATGGGTGCTGTAAATTCGCATGCGGAAGAGACGAGACGTCACTTGTGTAATTTCGGCAGGGCGGCCACGCTGTGCGACCCAATTAATCATAATCAGTTCTAACACCTGTTTTGTCTCAAGATTTCAACTCAATAGCGCCAAAATAGCAAGTGGACTGGTCATTGCGGCGCCGAGCGGCCACACTGCCATCGGCCCAAATCAGACCAAGAACAAACAAAAGAAATCAAGCACGATCGTTCTCATTGACATCGCCGATAAAAATCTCGGCTTTTGGCCAGTCGACATCGTGAATTGCGGACGAGGCCATGCCAAAGGATTTCCACACCTTGTCGACGTCGGTGTCGCTGGTCTTCCGCTTTACATCATCCAATCGACCGCCACCTAGGCATGACACTTGCTTTGACACAGAATAGCTACAGTACAAATCATTTCAAGCGGTGCGCCGCACTGGTGGCCATGCTAGCGCTGGGTGGCGCGCTTGTGCTGGAGGTGGCGCTAGTGCTGGCGGCGACACTTGTTTCTGGGACGTCACTAGTGCTTGGGCCGGCGCCGGTGTTGAACAAGCGCCCTTTCTCCATCTCACGGGTAGGGGCAGGGATATCGCGGTCGTGCGTCTCGGCAGCCTTCCACATAAAAAAAAACACAACGAAATTGAGATTTTTGTCTTTTTTACATTTTTGCGCTCTTTTCAATGATCACGCTCCAAAGCACGCGTCTGATGATTATATTACCTTTGCGGCTGCGGCCTCTTCAGCGCTGATGCGCAGGGCAATTTCGAGTTCCTGCTCCTCTGTCGGATCGTTCAAAAAAAAAAAAAGGTGAGCGAGATTTTTTTATTTTGACATCCACATCATCTTTGTCTTTTCCAATTACCATGTGTCGGACATCGCGGGCGGGGGAGGAGGGGACAGCATTGGATCGCGCAGCGGTAGGGTCCATGGGGGACGCGCTGCCGGCCGGGGCAGCAGGCGATGCGTCAGTGGGGGCGGCCACGGCGACCATACGGCCCTTGCCCTTGCTTGTAGATGCAGTGGTTTTTGCCGGGGTGGGCGAAGGAGGAAGAGGGGGCCAGTCCTTGTCGAACTGGATCAACTAGAATAAATATAATAAAAATGAGCCCTTGATTTTTATTCTTGCATTTTGGCGCTCTTTTCAATGTTCACTCTCCAAAAACACGCGCCTGATGATGATGTTAATTTTGCGACTTCGGCCTCTTCGGCGCTGATGCGACGTGCCTTCACGAGCTTCTGTTCATCCTCCATCTAACCATTCAAAAAAAAAGTGAGCGAGATTTTTTTTTTTTGACACGCACATCGTCATTCTTTTCCGATTACCATGTCTTGGTCGTCGAGCATGGGGGAGGAGGGAACAACTGGGGATTGGGAGGCGGGCGATTGCGTGCGGCTACGCTGCGCAGGCGGAACGTGGACGCGTCATCCACGCTGGGCGGATCTACTTCTTCTTTTGCATATTTTGGGAAAAAAGTTTGTTTCCATGGACTACTACATGCCTCCCTTTTTTTTTGCGCGGATCTGTAGGGCCACTCGTTTTTCCTTGCTTTGAGCTTTTTTGTAAGGAAAAAGAACGAAAATCGTGATTGCTGGTCACCCGATGGATACAATTTCCCGGGTGTGTGAGCCCATTCAAACGAGAAGACACAAACTGTATTTATTGATTCAGCGAACAACAAGTGGTGGATTTATTGACAGATGTTTGCAAATTCAACAAAAACACATTGTAGCCGTAATTTTTTTGAAAAACACCTACTCGACTTCCATTTTTATGGCACTACACGCGACCAACACCAGGTATTTATTGTATGGTGTGTATCAGACGTCTTCAAAGAATTGATGGCTGATGATTACGCGCGACTATGCCGAAAAATCCAAAAATCGTCTCCAGAGCGTTCAATTCGCCGCTGCATCGTTCTGAAAACGCCTTAAAACGTAAAAATTGCTTGTAGGAACCGGGGGCAAAGCTAAACTTGCAGCTGCAACAAACCGTTTTGGGGTTCTACATGCAAAACAAAAAATGAGCCTTTTCGAATGCCCGAAAAGAAATTGAAAAAATGGGTCCGCAGAATGACGCCAAACCTGCACACAAGAGGGCATCGCATGGTGAAACGACGAAAAATGTTAAGAAATAACGTGATCGATTTGATAGTTGGTGAGCAATGAGCAAAATTCGATAAAACTTTGCGCGCGTATTGGGTCTCTGGAACGCGTCCTAGAACCGCGCTGACGCGCCCACTAGCAAGAGGCACTTCAGCTCCGTGGAATTGATTGAAACAGGCACGTGTAGCTCCACGCTTGACGCGGTTTCTCACGCGTCCAAGTTGACCCGCAAAAGGGTTGTTCGCGTCAATTCAGCCGGAACTTGTTTTTTTAGAGAAAACCGGTGCCAACGCATGCTTCAAGTTGTGCCCTTTCTGATAAAATAACTTTGATGGCGCCGCTGCCAATTCTCATTGAGTTTATCTTGGAATGAAAAATGGCGGCTTTTCGCGCTTTACGCGCGAACCGGTCAATGGACCTGTGGCTTTCATCTGATTTTCGCCGGTGAATGACAATTGTTTACCATGTGGTTGAAAGACATGGCGATCTGAGGACCTAATTTTAGCATATCCTCGACTGTGCCCCTTGGAAAATCCGCCAATTTTAGAAATCGTGATTGCGCGCCATCAAGTGGCTACAGAGCCTCATGGATGAGACCAATTGAACGAGAAACGTTGGAATTCTCACATCCAGAGAGTGGATTCCTTTCGAGCTTTTTTTTTTTTTTGTTGAACGACCACAAAATGATAAAAACCGACTTGATCGTGATTTAATCGGCCACCATCTGCTTAGCTACCTGTTTACATTGCGCATAAAGTTGATGGTGCATAGAAGCAGATGGCTGGTGCCTTGAATCATCCAGGGTGCTTGCGTTTGCCCCTATAATTTCTGTTTTTTATTTGTTCTCCCCCCCCTTTTTTTTTAATTCCGTCTCTTTCTTTGAAGGAAAAAAATTGAGCCACGGACAATGTCACGGAGTCGAATTGAGACTTTGGAAATAAAAAAATGCGTGTTTGGTGGACCGGATTGTGAAAATATAAAAAACGAGCTGCAACACGCCCTCGAATTGGCATATTCCATTTTTTTTTCCAAAATACACTCGCACATTTGACGTCAGGGTGGTATATCACCAAGCTATTTCGATGTAAGGGCGGCCAAATAAGTCAAAGCTTCTTTTCAATGCCGCGTGACCATCACCGTCATTGCTCATCGCTTGATTCCTCGATTTTTTTTGCACATTTTTACCGCCAGAGCATTTTGCACTGGTATTCATTGCCGGCATGGATTCCATCCAGGACTATAAAACGCGGAGTAAGACATTTCAACGTAGTCATTAGATGGGACGAAAGAGAAAAAACCAAAAGGCTGCGGCAAGATGGCGCGGCTTGAAAGTGTGCTTCAAATCACAGGTTCTTCACGGATGGAGACCCATTCTGAAGACGGAAAATCGCCCGCGGCTTTGATCAAATCGTGCATGTAGTCAGTTATCATGTTGATGCGATCAAGATGCAAGAAAAACACGAAAAATGAAAAGAAAGTGAGAAAAAGCCGTTGATCTCGTCGCATTTTCATGCGCCCCTTTTTTCAATGCCACGTTTTCAAAGCCCGTCAAACCTTGCTTTGCCGCCATATCAACGAGATAACGCCATTTTGGCAATCGAAACGTCATAATAGTGGCATTCGTGTCACCGGCGTTCCCTCAAGCGGCCTTTCCTCCGTTGCCCGGCAGACTGGGCACGTTTTGCACACGTCTGGTTTTTCTGTCTTGGATGTGCGCAATGACACCATTCTTCATCACATCATGCAAACAGGTTGTTTGTGCGTTTTTGCTGCAGAACAATTAAAGATTCCCTTATTCAGGGTCCTGGAGCCAGGAACCTTGGTCTCGCCGTGGACAGCATGCGTGTGAAAAATGACACCTTGAATCTGCCCGGACCCAAGCGGGTGAAATTGCACAATTAGCGGCCGGTGCCTGACATTTTGACAGCTCATGTCGCCAATTGACGCGCATTTGTGGGTCACCATGGCCATCAAGCATCTGCAATGCCCTCGGCAGATATGCCAAGAAGAAGCGAGGCCATGAAAAAAAAAAGTATCACGCAGGTCCAAAACAAGAGAAAAGTGAGAAGATCCGTGTGTTTGGGACCGAATGACGCGGATGCTTGGTGGTCGCGCCATCGAGCTGATCCATCATCAGCATCATCTAGTTCATCTGATGGCTCAGATGAGCGGAAAAGTATAAAATGACGCGAAATAATGAAAATTGAAAGTTTGACACCTTTTACCGATCACCTTTTTTTTTTTTTTTTTTTTTGCGCGCCCGCGTGGTTTTTTCTCTTTTACTTTTGCGAACGCGTCGCGGCGGTGCAAAAAGTCGCATAGGATGCGCAAGGAACCTGTTTGACACGGTGGATCGCGCGTGACAGGTGATAAACAAAGCAAAAAGCACGGATTCTCAAGAACAGTTTGAGCATCTGCGCGCAATTTATGCAATGACTTTGGGTTTCGGCAAACAAAGAAAATTAATTAAGGCCCGGAAACCCTATTTGGCATGGCAATCACAAAAAGACAACAAAAACAGGCATTTGCGCTGATCTGGAGAAATTATGCCTTTATTTTCGGCGAAAACCTCACGAAAAGTAACGGAACAAGGTTGTTTTTACGCGTTATGTAATGAAGATCAAAGGACAAAATGGGCTTTTTGAATGCATCATTGACTGGGGACAATAAAATAGAGGGAGGGGGGCCAATGGATTGGCGCAGAAATGGGAAAAAGGGGGCCCTCCTTATTTTTTTTGGGACCCCCTTTTTATATTTCTTTTTTGTCAATTTTTTTGTTTGGGGGACCGCTCTTTGCTCTCTCTTTTTCGTTTTCTTTTTTGTTACTATCTTGTTCATTTTGCCCTTGCGCGCAGCCAGGGGCTTTTTTTTATTATTTTGTATTCTTTTTCCATTTTTTAGCTTTTGTACAGGCCATGAACGACACCCGGATCAGGGCAGGGTCTTCTTCTTCAGGGACGGGGCGGACGTCGTCTTCTGTTGAAGCGCATCCACTTGCTGTGTCGTCAGCGTATTACCAGGGGGATGGGACGTCGTCGAAGCTGTTTGGCAAGCTGCAGTGGGGGAAGAAACGGCTTCAGCGGCAGGCGTCGATTGATTCGCTTCAATCGTCTGTTTCCACGACGTCGTCTATTCTGAGCACGGCCAGTAAGCTTGGCAAGCTGCCGGACGCGGTCAAAGCATCCATGAAGGGCCTCGTCACGCTCTCGGCCTCCACATCGCGCCGCATTACCACGACATCGTCGTCGTCTTCATCGTCTCCCACCGCGCCGTCATACCCATCTGATACCCCGTCCTTCTCCTACAGACTGAGAAAGCGCACTCCAAGCGCGCTCGGTCTGTCTTCCCTCTTTGCACGCCGACGCGCCTCCATTGATCAACCAAACGAACCCGCACAAGCACATCCACATACACCATCGCTTTCATCGACCCTGCCGCACCTACAAAATCCGCCCATCCCCGAATTGACACCCACGACCACCACGACCACCACTACAGGCACCGCATCGTCCTCCTGGAACACACCCACCGCATCACAAGTTGACGATCAGCAGCTTGATCTGTCCAAACGCTTCGCACACTTGCAATTGCCATTAGACAATAATGAAAACGACACAAACCACCAGGTCGGCAATCTGCTCTTTGGCCAAGAGATCACCACGTTCTTGGATGCCTCAACAGTCCCGGATCATGCCCAAACATCAAAGGTAAAAATATCTTTTAAGGGGCGGAAACAACAAAAAAAGAAGCCCAATGGAATGGAAAATGGCCAATTGGGCAGATCAAATGTTCCTTTCCTCCTCCCCCCCCCTCCACGACCCAAATGGGCAAGTCAATGGGGCTCACCCCTATTATTATATTAGTCGCCCTCATCGTCGCCCATGGACGTCACACAAGACAGCAACAACAAGCAACCTTTTCACGTGTTCCTTGTCACTGCCACATTGACCAGTCTGCGCACCAAACTTCTCGCCGATTGCGACCGCACGCTTGCCGAGTCCATGCAGCCAGACGCGCCTTACCCGACGGACGCCCTAAAAACGATTCTCCAGGACTTGCGTAAAATGTCGGACATGGTCGCATCGCATCTGTATACCGACCAATGGTCTGCTCTCCATCGCGCCATTGACCAACATGGTCCCGTCCGTGACATTGTACGCCAAAAAAAAATTAGAAAAAAATAGAAACAAGTGGCGATATTGACCTTTTTTTCTCTGTTTTCCTTTTTTTTCCTCTTTTAGACGTCGCTCATGCGGCAATTGATCCACAAGCAGGTGAGTGATTATTACAAATTGTACGAGATGGCGATGGTGATTCCGTGCAAGGGGTACAAGATCGAAGGCGACAACAAATTCGGGGTGGACCCTGGTCAAAACGAGCAACATGCGATGGACGTGGATGACGACGCGTCGTTGGCCATTGACACGCACGTGGAGCACATGGACGCACGCGCGCTGTGGTTCCGCGACTATTTCTTGGCGGCGCCCTTTAGCACGTTCTGTGGCTACGACGCGCACGACGATCCCGTGTTGATTACGGCCATGTACGACGCGTCCGCGCACCTGTACCGCGTGATCACGCGGCCAAAGCACGCCCCCGACCACCGCGACATTGTCCAGGACTCGTTCTTGCTCAATGCGCCCCCAAACACGTCACTGCCGCCTTCACCAACGCAAGATGGCGCTGTTTCCGCTTCTTTTGCTTCGGGTGCGGCCACCGCCCTTGGCGACGACGACATCCAAGAGGCATGGGCTACCAAGACCATCCCTGATACCACTTGGAAGGCCGTGCTCGAGTCGACGCCGGCCATGGCCGCCTTGGACATGCCTTTTCATCAGCTGAAAAAGATCAATCACGACGAAATGGTCGCGCTTGGCCTTCGCGACGACGTGTTACGCCTTGACGAGAATGGCATCCACGCACACTACAAGATGGGCGTCCTGCTCATCAAGGATGGCCAGGCAAAAGAAGAGGAATGGTTTGCAAATGAGCACGACACGCCCGATTTTGCCGAATTCCTCGACATTATTGGCCACCGCCAGGCATTGCTTGGCTATGAAGGCTGGGCCGCCGGACTCGATAAGAAGAGTAAGCTTATTCCAGAGGCGAGAAAGTGGTGAATTGACCTTTCTTTCCTTTTCCTTTTTTTTCTTTCTCTCCACAGCGGGTGACTCTGGTGAATACACGTACGTGACAAAGTGGCAGGAGCACGACATTGCGTATCACGTGGCCACCCTGTTGCCCTTGCGACAGGGCGACAGGCAGCAGATTCAGCGCAAAAAACATATTGGCAATGATATTGTGTGCATTGTCTTTGTGCAGGGTCGGCAGCCATTCAATCCCGCCGCCATAAAGTCGCAATTCTTGCACGTGTTCATTGTCGTGCACAAGGAGCAATGGCATGGCCGGGACGCATGGCGCGTGGAAATCACGTCGGTCGACAGCGTGCCTGATTTTGGCCCCGCTCTGCCCCCGCATGGCCTGTTTCTCGACCGTGACCGTCTGCAGTCATTTTTGCTGGCAAAGAGTAAGTGAAAGCAACAATGGAAACAAGAGGAAAATGGCTAATATCGACCCCATTCGGGGCTTTAAAGTGATCAATGCCGAGTACGCGGCGCTCAAATCGCCCAAGTTTGCCATGCCATTGACGCGTGCGCGCGAGGGCATCCTGGCCAACATTGTCGAGCGCGGATACAAGATGGCACACGATACGGATGTGCGGTCCGGGTCGCTGCACAGCAAATCGGCATCGACATCGTCCGAGCGCAGTGTGCGCAGCAATCCGCAGCCCACGCCCTCGCGGTCCATGAAAAAGGAGCTTGCAGAAAGTGTCGGCATGCTCACAAGGCGACGAAGCACACAAGACGCACTCGACAATCGCACCGCAAAGCCAAGACAGCCACGAAAAAAGCAAAAAGGTAACGAAAATCGAGCTCCAAGTTGTGCAAAAAAAAATTCGACAATCAGCGCGCGTCATGGACTACCCTGGGAAACCACGCTAATTCATATTTTTTTTTTATTTTTGCCTCTTTTTGTGGAAAAAAAGGCGCCAAGCAGTACCGATCTGAATCCGAACTAGTAGCACGACACCAAGAGCACCAGCAGCTACACCAGCAGCAACAACAAGCATTGTTTCCGCAGCAGGAACAACAACAAGCATCATTCCAACAGGACAATCCCGTGCAAGTCCATGATACCTCGTCCTCGGCGCGAAAGGATGGTAAGTTTGGGGGATTTTCCGCTCTCGTCGGAAGAGGTGTCTAGCAGCAAATGCAGCCGCGTGCCCAATTAGGATGATCCGCCTGATGAACCATGGCCTAATTCCTTTTTTTTTCATTTTTTTTTTTTTTTTTTTTTTGTTTGCGACTTGTCGTCATAGGATTCAAGCAACGAGCCCAAGGCATTCTTACATCATTCAAGTGAAATTGTACTCCCTCTTCCCCTTCCACTCTTCCCATAGACCTTGATTTTCTCATCTCACCCGCCCCTGATGCCCAAAAAAGCCCTTTTTTTCCACATGGACCGGGCAACCGCAGACGCGTTTCTCCTCGTCTGTTGCACATAAAAAAGCAAAAAAAAAAAAAATCACTTGTGAAATCGTGACCAATAATTGAAAACAAGACCGACACTCGCTTTTTATTTTTTGTGAGTGTTTTTCTTGCTTGGGAGGTGGGCCAGGCACCGAGCGGGAACGACGTGCATCCAAGCACAAGCAGCCACCCCCCTTTTTTTCCATTGGGGGAAGTGAGGAGAGGGAGGCTCCATGCGGTGCAAATGGACGCATAAGAAAATGAGCCGATCAAATGACAATGGAAAGGTGGAAGCAAGCCATTGGGTCATGGCCGCGCGCGGCAAGGGAAAGGGAAGCTGCCTCCCTCCCCCCTCTCTCGCTTGTCATCTGACTGCCAATGAGATCAGACCTCATGCACGGTTGGCAATTGTCGAGAAGGGCTAAACCGACATTTATGCAAACATTTCTAGCAACGCATGGTTCACACAGCCACGCACACAAACTTGGAAACACATTTTCAATGGCACATTACATACAAAAAGCACGCGGGAATCGTCGCATTTACGTCGGCTTCAATGCAAAAAGCCCAGACGCGTCTGCTGGTTTCATGCCCATCTCGGCTCTTGTGCCTCGATTTCGGGTTCCCATCAGCCTATCGCCGACCCACCTGCATGAATTTAATGCCTGTGCAGTCCCTTTAAGAGGAATATTACCTGATTGCAAAGCATTGGCAAAAAAAAAAAAATAGGGGGGCGAGCACACGCCCTCTTTTTTTTTTATCCATTGCTTTGCTTTGCTTTGGTCGCCCTGAGAGGCGGCCCGGGCTGCCGTGCGTATGTGATGACATTGAGTGCAAAACACATCCAATTGGGCGCGCGCGACTTTAATTTTTTTAAACGTGATCTGCGTGTCATGCCAGTCCGCGGGGGACGTGAGAGTGTTCGCATAATACACATACGCACGCACACGCGTGCACGCGGCGACCATGACCCGTTGTCATCCATGACAGCTCTTCATGTATGCAAAAGAGGGCACTGTTTTGGCGTGGCGAAACATAAAAGCAAAAAAAAAAAAAGAGGGGGGAGACCTGCTTGAGGAGGTCAATTACAAAGAGAGAGAGAGAGAGAGAGAGAGAGAAGGAGGAGGGGAGGGGCCGCGTGAAGGGGCGCACCAAGGAACATTGCGCAGAGAGAGCGCATCACCAAAGAACCCACCTTGACCAAACCCCAATCCTGTCATTTTGGGAGATAAAAAAAAAAAAAAGGGATGCCCCGTTCCTTTTTTGTCGCCTTCGTCATCATCGGCTTTAATATAGAGCGGCTTGCTGCAGGCGATTCATTTTCTTTCTTCTCTTTCTTTTCTTTTTACACGCGTTTCCCGACTTTTTTTTTTCTCACTTGTATTTTTCACTCTTTTTCTTTTTCCGCCCTTTCTCGTCCCTATTTTTTTTGTTCTTGGCACGTCACCCGAGTGCACCACTGCCAGCTTTTTTCTTTTTCTTTTTTTTTTGTAATTTGATTTGTACTTTACGGCATTGCTCTTTCTGTTTCCTCTCCCGCCCTTTTTTTGTCACTATGGAGACCACGTACCAAGATATCCCGCTCCAATCGATGTCGCTGACGCGTCAGTACCCGAGTGCCGACGAATTTGAGCAAATCATGCAGCAATACCTGACGAATCTGTCGTTGAAGAAGCGTGACAAGGCCTTGATCGACCAGGAACGCTACAATCTGATTCTTCGCGTCTTGCAGGAGCCCAAGAACACCGCCATCTCCACCGCGCAATTCCGCTTCTGGGTGAAAAAGATGTTTACCCTGACAACACTGCCGAGCGGCCGCCTGGCTGTGTGTCACGATCACAAACCCGTCGCCATGAAGGAACAAATCTACTCGATCTTGATCTGGGCGCACCGCCAATCGCACCATGGCGGCAGGGACAAGACATCCACGCTGGTAAACACAAAAGAAAATAGGGAGGAAAAAAAAAGAGACGAAACGCGCTCAATTTTCTTGTTTTTTCGTTTCTTAGGTGCGCAAGCGGTTTTCTTGGATCCCCAAGGAGCTGATTGCTCGATTTGTGAGGCAATGCCCCTTTTGCATCACACGACGCAATGGCCATGCAGACATGTTCCCAGCCGCCTACGAGTCGCCCATGTCGCCTCACATGTCCTTGTCAAGCTCCCCGTCGCCGGCGGCCAATTCTTGCTATCTTGTTGTCCCGTCCAATTCCACGTCTTCGTCGTCGTTGCCTTCACGTACCTCGCTGGCGTCGCCCATGACAGACGAATTGTCGTCTTTTTCACCAAGTTCGCCGCCACACCAAGCGCCGCCGCCCGAATTGCTGCCTGCCGACCTTGTGTACGTGATGCCGTCACCTTCCAGTGACTCGGTCCACCCCGCGGCAGCCGCGGCTGCTGTTGTCTCGGCGCAATTAACGCCTTGGCATTCGTATCCGCCAAATCAGCCGCAGCAACAGGCTCCTGAAGACCCATTTGCCCCCTGTTCATGCACATTGGCTCCCTATGTGTCTGGTGCGACAACAACAACAACAACAACAGCAACGTCGTCATCTCAACAACAGCAACAGCAACCGCAACACCTTACCTATGCAAATCACCCCTATTTTTATGCCGTGACACCGACACCAGCAGCCAATGGCACACACGCCCTACTCACGGCACACCCGTCGCCCGAGGAATTGTTCCAGGACGACGAATTGGCGCCGTCGCACTCGTCGTCCACCTCTGGATCCTTCTCGTACACACCCATGAGCACATCGTCATCCTCGTCATCCGTGTCCATGCCAGCCCCCGCCATGCCCATCGACTTTTATGCAGGCCAAGCCGCGCATCATGTGCCCTGTGCGTCGTCGTCGCCCTTTTTGCACTCGCCAACCTCACCCCTCTCGCCCACGTGCGACTACACCACGCCAGAAATCAAAAAGGACGAAAATAACCACCAAATCTCCCCATTCCCCTCCATCTACTTTTTCTAACCCGCCGCACGCACCGCATCCCCCGCAAAATACGTCGCGCTGAATTTTCTTTCCTTACAAACGCCGTTTTTGTCCCCTATTCCACGGATTTCTTTTTTTGCCCCCCCCCCGCCCGCTCATTTCCTGTTTTTATGTTGAAAATTATGCGTGTAACCCCATTGTATGAAAAACTTTAACTCTCCTCCAACTTTTTTTTTTTCTCGTGCGCCAATTCCATTGTTCCCTTCTTTTTTTGGGTTTGACCATATGCTTTATTGTTGTACCATACGTGCATCTCTCACACTGATTCCTCCCCCCTCTCGCCCCTCGCCCCTTGCCTCTTTTTTTTCGCTTTCCCCCTCCCGCCCACGGTTGTAGCTAGCAGGTTTCTATACATATCCACTATTTTTTATTCCACTGTTCATACATTAAAGCTTCCATTTGCCCAAAAAAATATTATTGCAATGTTCACGCTGTGACACGAATCTTCTTGTATTTGCGAATTTTTGGGTTTTGAATGCATTTTTCAAGGCTTCTTGATTAAATGCACCATCCAGCTCACAGTATGAAATGTAGGCTTTTCATACTGTCGTTGCATTATATGCTAGAAAAAATCATCGAAATTACGTACTAGTCGAAATATCACAAATAAAGTTGCTTTACTTTATTTCGGTCATTTGTCAGTGAATGTTCATTGTTGGACCAATTGCACTCTGAGCTGAAAATACCAATGCTTCCCGTTCTTTTGAGCCTATTTTTGTGGCGCTGCGGGCACTAGAAAGCGCGCAACAACCATTTTCGAAAATGGCCATTTTTCCAAAGGGTGCAGTCGAGGACGTTGAAACGGTGGAATTTAGGTCGCCAGATCGCCACGCCATTTAACCCTATGGTAACAGCAATCTATTTACCGATGAAAATGCATTAAAAAATGGAGGATCTATTGAATGAGTTTCGTGAAAACGCGAAAATCTGCGATTTTTTCTCCCAAGGTGAACTCGGCGAAAATCGGTCTCAGTGGTTGGAAACAAGTACCATTAGAAAGATCACGACGTGTTGCGTATGTCGATATGCGTGATCATTGAAAAAGGCGAGTTTCAGCTGACTTTAATATGAAGCAAAGTTTAGCGGGGCAACTTGAACGCGTGATAAACCGCGTCAGACATTGAGTTACACGCGTCTGTTCATTATCAACTCCATGCACCGGAGGCCTCTCTTGCTAGTGGACGCGTTGGCGCGGGGCTATGAGCGCGTTTTTGAGAGACAATTCGTAAATCAATTTCAACATAAAATCGGCCATTGCTCGTCAGCCAGCAGATGGATCGCTCTCTTTTTTGCCGTTTTTGTGGGTTGTCCTTGCAGATTCTTTGAATGTAAAAGTTTCGTGCGATTCTGGAGACCCGTTTTTTGAATTTTGGTTTTGGGTCCCAACGGGAGCAAACATTTGATTTGCGCCTAGGGCGTCGCTTATAGCTTGAGGGACCTGCAAACTAGTCCCCACGGTGTTTCTATCGTGTCTAATCACGTTTGAACGCGTTTTGGAGTCCGGCATTGGTGCGCGGTTGGCGCGTTGAATTTGAGTTTTTGTTCGTTTGGATGTTTTATGAGCAAACTCATGCTGAATTAGTCCAAATGATGCCTAAATTGAACCCGTTGATCCTTGGCACTTGCATTCAACAAAGTCAAGGATTTTCGAGAACACGTGGATAGGCTTGAACCACACAAAAACATTGAAAAACGGATTTAAATCAATTTAACAACCAACATCACCGAGATCGCAACAGAGATGGGTCGGAAGAGGAAAAGCCTTCATCGATTCTTTGTGCTGATTCATTTGACATTTAAAATGTATTAAATAGCTTGTACTTTTTTCAAGTAAAAATCACAGAATCTCAATTTTAGTTACTTTTTTTTTTTTCTTTTGGCAATCAAAGTATATACAAAGAGAGGAGGGGGGTTCAATTGAATATTTCCAGGGGTGCGAGGCGGTCAATGGCAAAGAGGAACTCGTCGTTCTCTTCCTCGAGAAAGTGGATGGGCCAAATGACGAGATGGCCGCGGATGCGCTCGAGTAGCATGGGTAGAAATGGTTTGACGAATTGCGTCTTGCTGGTGGCGCGTGCGGCCGCCGCGGTGGCAGCGGTGGGTGTGGCCTCGGGTCCCAGACTGTGTAAGGAAGTGGTGTCAAGCGGCGGGGCCATGGCGTGGATGATGCCCGGGTGCATGGTCATGGTGCTGGCAACCTGTGCGTGGATGGTGCTGGTGGATGTGCGCGTCGTGGACGGCTCGGAGGCCATGGATGCGCGCCGGGCGGCAGCAACCGCAGGCGCAGAGGCAATGGACGTGCGCGGCCCGGGCAATGACGCCGCCTCTCCCGCAAAATGGTGAACAGACGTCGAGCTGGATGTGGGCAGTGCATTGGTGTGGTTGATGGTAATGGAAGCGGCGGTCTGGACGTGCGGATGCGCATCAAGAATCGCAGTCCCGGTGGCAACCTCGATTTTCCCGAGCAATTGGCGTGCCAGCTTCGTAAACGCGTCATGCGCATCCCACGAACGCACATTGTTGTCCGGAACAACCATAAAACAACGCCGAAACAGATCCGTATTGCGCCGCGCGCATTCAACGACCAAACGACGTGAAAGTAAAGGATCTACGAGGCATCCAAACCATGCAATGGACGCGACATCGATGGTCGGCGTGCCCTCTCCCTCTTGGCTCTCTTGGCTTTCTTGCCCCTCTTGCAAATCATTCGCATTGGTATCCGTGGCGTTATTTGCTTCCTGCGGTGGTAGTGGCGGCATAGATGGCGAAAATGGCGATGTACCTGCTGACGACGCAGCCATGGGAGGCGGAGAAAGAGGTTCCTCTGCGTGCAGAACGACCGTCTTGTTGTTGTTGTCCAGTGTCATAGGCAAGGGCAGCGGCACGAGGCTTTGTTCGTCACCATTGTTGTTGGTATCCGTGTCCCACGATGCCCATTTTCGATACATGGTGTTGAAATCCTCGTCGTGGTGCTGTTCGAATGATGGCAATGAGAATTGACTGCTTGCCTTGCGTTGGTGATCACGTAAAGACGATGACGACGTCGCCGGAGGAGGAGGAAGGGTCGGGTCCATGCCAATTTGTACTGGCTGGCTACTGCTGCTTCTTCTTGTATTAGTAACAATGGCACTAGCTGAAGATGATGATGGTGATGATGATGGTGCTGCAAGCGGTGCCGGAGGAAGCGCGGCACGCGCGTCGTCGGGCGAAAGATGCGTGTCAGGAGATATTTTTGATTTTGACGCGTTGGACGCGTTTGAATCGTTGGAAATTGGTGTGGCGGCCGGTGTCGTGGTGATGATTGGCGTAGAGTTTGAATTGTCCTGTTTCTGAGAGGGCGGCGTCGACGATTTTTGTGAATGGCGCGACGACGACGCCGAAACGGGCGGCGACGGGGAAAAAGTCGAGCGATTGGCGAGCAGGGTATCGACGTTCCAGTGCAGGATGGGGAGGCCAAGGTGCTCGGCCATCAGGCGCAGCCGCAGCGAATGCGCAAAGCGGCCCACCTCAACGGATTGGCCGCCCATGGTCGATGCCATCAAATCCGTGTCCTCAATGCACGCCGCAATCTCAGAGTCGCGCACCCCAAGCATCGACCGCTCGTTGATGTTGGCAGACCCGATGATCACCGTGCGGTCATCCACAATCATCGTCTAAAAAAAAAAAAAATACCATTGGCCTCGTGCTCTTTTTTTTTTTCTTTTTTTTTTTTCTTCGTGGCCCTAGTTTACCTTGGCATGGATATAAATTTGCTCCGAGACATAATGACCATGAAGGTCGCCCCAATGACGCAGGCCATAAAAAGTGATGTATTGTGACGTATTTGCGACGCCAGCTGCATGCAGGCGCGCCAGCAGCGAGTCGGGGCCCCTTCCAATGGATGCATATTGACAGTGCGTGATCAGGCGCACCGTCGTGCCATCGTTGATGTCCAGAGAGCCGGGAAACCCAGGCAAAAGCGGAAGCACGATCATGGCGTGCCATTGTTCGCGATTCTCGTGCGCACGCACAATCCGCCGGAAAAGCGCGTCGCCAATCTTGTTTTCAATGACTGTCGACCCCACCTTGGTCGATGTCACAAAGAATTGGTTCTCTATAATCGCCAATAAAAAAAAAAGAAAAGGTCCATTTAGTCATGAGTTTGCTGCTTTTTTTCAATTTTTCCCAATTTTTGTGTGTACCAATGTAGACAAAGTGGTTGGATTTCTCAATCAGATCGACATAGGCGTTCATGATGCTGTGTTCGACGCGGTCATTGCCGATGCTCCAGGCCGAGACGCTGCGTAGGATTTGCACGCGCGTGCCGGTGGACGTTGGCGGCTGTGAAAAACGTGGATCGTTGGCAAAATGGTCTTTGAGTGAGGATGAATTGGCGCCTGCGCCGAGCGGCGGGCGCGTCTGTGGCAAGAGCAACGGCGTGTCGCGTTTTGGGGCGGATGCCTTGCGGCGACGGAGGTAATTCCAGCGCTCGACAAAGTGCCTGTCAAGATCCTGGACGGCACGGCCCGCGACGCGCATGGACACATCGTGCCACGGCATGCGAGGGTATCTGCTGCGATCCAGGCAGTCCTCGAACGGCTTGTCCAGCGTGTGAAAGTCTTCGACGCGCGGATTCGAGTAATCTTTGCCTGGCCACGTTTGTTGTGCGGCGCCCAGCGGCGGGTCGTCCATCAGATCGTGCGACGGCGTGTCCCAACGACCAAAACACAGGTCAAGACCACCAATGAAGGCAACCACACCATCGACAATGCACAATTTCTCGTGATGCGCCCAAAAAAGCGCATTGTCCTTGTGCAGCACGTCAAGCGCGCGCGACGGGTGCCGCTGCACAAAGATGTTCTCAGACAGCGAAAGCAGTGACGTCTTGGTATAATGCGAAAACAGCGGGAGCGCCATCGCCACCTGCAATAAAAGAGGTGATAAAACTGACATGAGCGCGCCGAAAACAAAAAAGAATGCCTTTTTTTTTTTCTTTACCTCCTTGTACACAATCACATAGATCTTGACGCCTTGGTCGGCTTTGCGCTTCAGCACACGGTCCAATCGCCATTCTTGGTTGTCGGAAGGCGGACGCCGCAGATACTACACCAAAAATGGGATTAATTGAATGCTTTTTTTTTTTTTTTAATTTTTGCCAGAGCAAGACCCTTACCAACTCGGGCGACTAAAGAGAGAAAAAAAATGTCAATGAGCGCGCCAAAAGTCGCTTGGTCTGATCTTACGAGCCACCAATCATGAATGTAGATATAATGCTGTGCATTATCGAGCGCGACAGCCATCTCTGCAAAGTAATCTTGGCCATCAACGAACCATGTGCACGGCGAATTGTCGCGGCTCGGCGAGAAGCTGTCAAAGCGATGCCCAGTCTGGCACCAGGACGAGTGCTGCAACGCGTGCGTGATGGATTTTTCAAACAGGATGGCCTGCTCGACATTTTTCGCATGCAGGTACAGCTCGCCCTGTGCCGTCTCAATCACAAGCGTCGAGTGGCCCAGTGAGAACGTGCTTGCCGCCGACCGGATCACGCGTTGCAATTGCTTGGGCTTGTCGGTTAAAATGTGGCTAAAACCTCGCTGGACACGAAAATCACAGTCAAACAGAAAAACATCAAACATGTCCATCTAAAAATGGGGAAGGGGAATGAGCGGAAATGGCGTTTTTTCTTAAAAATTGCATGACCTTACATACGTGAGATGGGTGATCGAGGCAGATCAGGCAATTGTCGCGAACCATGAACCATTTTGGTGCGCGTGACCGCGTGTGTTGGCCTTGTGTGCATGGCACACATGCTGCAGTGAGCGTAGTGTAGCGACGATACTTTGGAATTCGGATGGACCGCGCAGCCATGATCAAATAGCCTTCCTTGCCATGGTACGCTTGCGGCATGAGCGCGTCCAAATGCACACCCAGCGTCGAAATCTCGAGAAATTTACAAATCCGATTGATCTTGCCCGACGCCTTGACGGCCGTGATCAATTGATGCAGATATCGCTGCAGTGACACGTCCATGGCTTCTTCATTTTCCGGGTCGTTCTCAGGCACAGCCTGGGCGCTTTGTGTTTTTTCAATTTCACCACCTTTGCCATTTTCGCTGGTTTCCAATGGTCCTTGTTGGGGTTCCAGCGGATGGTTCTCATCCACGGTGGTGAGGATAGCCGGTCTGGTAGCGGTCGTGGGAGCGCGGCTTGTGTCGTCGTCGATTGAATCGTCTACATGGCTCGTGTCCGCGGTGGTGGGATGTGCACTTGGATTTTCATGGTCATAGAAGCCCGTGGACGGACTGCCGCCGCTAGTGCTGCTACTGCTGCTATTGCTGCTGCTCGCATTGGTGGTGGCCATGCTGGCATTGGCGTGCAACATGATATTTGTACAATTGTACGCGTCGTGCTCAGGCAATTGCGCGTGGACACGCGCAGCCGCAGCCGCTGCAGCTATCGCCTCGTCCTCGTCATAATCCAGATCGTCGTCCTCCTCGTGCATGCTGCGGCGCACCACAATGTCATCGCTCGCCGTATCATTGTGTACAAGGGCACCCACTTGGCTTGTTTCCACGAGGATGGGCGGCGACGCGTGGCCATGTCGATGATGGCGACGGTGCAGATTGGGATGGTGGACGCGGTGCGTGAGCGCATTGGGCAGCGGCGGCATCACAATGCCTGCATGCTGCGCAAATGGCAAATCTTTGGATCGGTACGCGTAATGCAGCTTGAAAAAGTCCCAATACCGCCGAAAAACGGTCCATTGCGCGCTGCCGTACGAGATGGTGATGGCCAAATTACTGTGGCCGTGCCGATACGCCTTGGGCACCTTGCGCACACGTACACGCACCAGCGACAATAGCACCGGAATGCACCGCTGGCCCTTGTCATCCCCAAGAAACCGTTCACGCAGCAACATCGACGGAAGCAGGTTGTACTCGGCTGCGCGCATCAGTGCCAACCCCGCCGCGTCCTCGTCTTGCTCGTGTAAACGCGATTTTTGTTCATTTTTCTTCTTTTTGCGCAGCTTGCGCCGCCGATGCCGATGCAAATACCGCGCTCCAAATTCATTGTGCGAAAATGTGCCCCGCGCAAGCTTCTTCACCTTGTGCCAGTTCACCCAGTGCCGTTGACTATGCTGATGCCCTGCTTGTCGCCCAGACACATCGCTTGCACGCCCAAGCGCATCGCGCGGATCGCTAAACGACCGCGATAGAATGGGTCGCAGAGGCTCAAGTCGAGCCCTTTGCATGCTGCTACCATCGTCATTGTTGCCACGTCGCTTGACGACGCCCGATCCACTCGCCATTGATGTAGAAAAGAAAGAAAAGAAAGAAAAGGGTGCTTTTTCGGCCATTTATGGATTTTTTTTTTTTTTTTTTTTTTTTTAGCGCGCCAGTCAGGCACAGGTGCCCACACGCGCAGTGCACGCACTCCATCTGCAGGGGTATGACGATTTCGCTCGGCGCACAAGCTCAACGACGCTAAAAAGCATCATATATCCCCGAATATGATACGCCCCCGCCACCGTGCGACGCATGGTTGCACACAAAATGCCCATCGGAGTCAAGGCGGGCCCCAAAGCGGCATGAACACAGCTCGTAATAAAAAAAAAAAAAGGCACACCCGAGCCCTCATGACCTGTAAAGCTATGATAAATCATATGTACTGTACAAAAAAAAAAGTAAAAATTTGACACCACATGGGTATATTGATTGCTTCCGAAAACGGCATAATGCATTCGTTCGTCGCGTCTCTTTCAACAAGACATTAAAAGCCAGAGATCGGTCGAGTCATTGTGCGGATGAATCCAAATCTTTGACATTTTCGCAAATTCAACATTGGCTTGCCAAATGGTCATTCGATCGTGATGAAAGTTGCACTGTTCGAATGAGGCGAGCCCGTGCATCATTTCCGGGAAGTTTGTTTCCCCAGCGGATGGGCTTTGTCTGCTGTTTGCAAAATCCGACCAAACAGTTCGTTAATCTTCAAATTCAATTTCGTCGACAACGGTCAGAGCGACCCGCGACGCTTTTGACGTGTCGAAAGCAGCTGTTCAATCTCTGTCAATGAGACAAGGTTCACCGATGGATGACCAAAACTCGCAGAGAAAATCCACGTTTTCAGCAAAATCTTTGATTGCCATTTACTTGCGAACGGTCTAGTCGCTTTCCGATTTTTATTCCAGATTTACTAACAAATATGGAAGCAAAGCATCTAATGGAATGACTTGCAGACCGCTAGCTTTGGTTTGAACTTTTTGCATCGGTCATTTCACCAAGCAGGCTGCTGCAGTCCACCACCAGACTCAGCGCACAAAAATGTGCAAACTGAAAAAATAAATAAAAAATAAAAAATAAAAATTCCATGCAATAATCCACGCACTTAATTTGGAAGTGCCAAGCCTTAAATTTTTTCAAAAAAATCTTGCCCCAAGTAAGCGCTTTTCTTGGTCGATAGCTGTTCATGCGTCACTCTTTGGGCTGTTTTCTTCAAGGTGGGGCGACCTGTCATTTTGTCTTCCAATAGAAAATCGTCGAAGTTACCTGTTTGGGATGCATTGATCACTCGGAGTTCGAAATTTCCCAAATTTGGCATTTTCTGAGATTGAAATGTGTGACCCCTGAGTGACCCCTGAATTTTTAGAAGTGGCCGTAGCGCTTTGGGGGTTTAAACTTTTTTGTTGCAAATTTTGCGCTGAACGTGATGCAGCTCGCTTTGAACAGGGTCGGCCAAGTAGATGGTGAGAAAAAACGCAAAATAGAACAAATGTGAGGCTTTTTGAATTTGCGGGTTGAAAAAAAATCGGGCCGGGTTCATCCAGTACTACTGTACATACCGGTAGGCGACATATCATGCCGTGACGCATCTTTCATCAGCGGGCAGGTAGGTTGTAAAAAAATTTCTGGAGGAACAACAAGCCGGCGAATGCTGGAAAACACGCAGTTTTTTTGTTTTTCAAGAGCAAACGTGTGATTTTGTGATGAGTATCAAATGATACTGTAGGTATACAGTATACTGTCTACATACAGTACAGTACCTACAGTACTGTAGAGTCTTCTTGAGTATGATAAGTAAATTTATTTGTGAGTATACAGTAAAGAAAAAGGTATCATAATACTGTATCATAGGAGGGGGCTATCGTAATGAAGCTGGGAATCGCAATGACAAGGAAAAAATTACGAAATGAAAAGGCAAAAGGTATGATAAAAGGGTGAGTGCTCAATGGCACAATAATAATGGGCATACAGTAATATGATATGATACCAAAAAAAAAAAAAAAGGAGTGGGAAAAAGAGAAATGGGCAGAAGCTCGATGGGGGCTTCGGGGATGGTCAACGAAAAAAAAAGCAAGGCGAAGAAAGGAATGAGCACATAAAAGGGGCGAAACAAAAAAGTAAAAACAGGCACGGCGGACGACGGCACGAGAGGGAAAAGGGACGAACGAAGTGTACATGTGATGAATGACGATCAACATGGTTGTCATTGAAACTCTTCAAGGCGACGTTAATACCATGCGACCTCGCGCTCGTTTTTCTGGTGTTAAAGAGAATGTGATTGACGCGGCATTCAACGTTCACCACTTGTCGTGCCATTTTCTTGCTCTTGCTCTTGCTCTCTTTCTACTGTATCCTTTTTTTTTTGACTTACCAAGCGATCGGGATGTCGCAGATAGCCCTCCGTAGCGGAAACGGGCATGCGCTTGCCATCACAAAGGTCGCATGTGGCGACTTCATCCTATAGTATTATCATAGCCAGTGCGTGAGCATGGACACAGTTTGATTTTCTTCCTGAGATTCGGCTTACCTCCGTCAAGCCAAGGACCATCTAATAAAATGAGAAGAGCAAAATTCAGTTGATCTGTCGAAAAATCGAGCATGGTCCATTTTAGTCTTACGCAATGCGCTGTCGTTGCAAGGTGGTCGTTTAGAGCAGCCTGCGAGCGGCAGTAAACGCCACATGGGTGGCAACAGTTCACTTCAAACTGACCAGGGTCGCTCACGAACTACAGAGAAAAATCGATTAGATAAAAAAAGCGACACGTGCTGCTTCGTTTCGTATGTACCAAATTCCGACGGGCATGGTACGGCCAGTTGCCTGCAGCCATCGTGTTGCTGCAGGCATTACATTGTCGGCGGCGAGCTTGACCTGGCACATCCGTGTAGGTAAAGACACGCCAATCAGGATGCACCGCAAAGATAAGCGTTTGCAAATCAAGGGCACCGAGCTAAAAAAAAAAAAAAAAAAAAAAAAAAAAAAACGACACCATACGTACCGCGTCAGCGGTATTTGTCATGGTGACGTCCTTCTTGCCAATCCCTCGGCTTACCTCGCCAATGAAAACATTTTGGAGGGCGCCGAGTATGTGGTATGATTGATGGATGGTAGCTAAAAATTAAAATTACTGTAGGAAAACGAACATTTATCGCCAAAAATCAAAGTAAGCCAAAATATAGTGAAGTGCGATTTTTTTCGAGATTTTATTAAGTTAACATACACAGTTTGAGTACTTTAATAAATTCTAAATTAAATTTTGCGTCGCCTAGCGCAACAAATTGGCACTTAAAGTAGTTTTTGAGGCACTTCCATTAAGAGCAAACCGCAAAATATGAGCCACATCACTATGTACTGTATGTACTCAGCAAAATCCAGCAATTGGATATGCAATTTAAACATTACCACGAGTTTCTACATCCTCGATTACATCTAAAACACCAGTTAGAGCTCATCATGATTGGCCAAAATCCGGATAGGCGGGGGTTGGGGTGAAGAATTCGTATTTTGTGCGTAAAATAACGGATGCACGCCTGCATAGGCACCAATACGAGGCGCGTGTGCGGTTCCCGCCGCGCGAGGAGTATGCAAATGGCCAAATAACGGTGCGGATGGGCTATTTTATTGGTGTCTTTGCGAGAGACGGCTGCCACATTGCCAGCAATGCGCGAAGCATTGCCATTACCTTCAAAATCACTGAGGCACCGTTCTTGACCGATTTGATTCGTTTTATCGGTACCAATACAGTACCTACTGTACGCCATCGCGACCGTGAGCGTGCCATTGGCATAGTTATAGGGAAGAGGGGGAACTGACGGGTTCCTCATAACGTGGCTCAAACGTGAAAAAAATTGAGCGCAGGCGTTGACAGCCAGTAATTGCAACGGGCTGAGTCAACTCGTCGACCAGGTGATCCATGACGGCAAGGCTAGGTTTTGTAGGATGACCCGTAGCTATAAGGAGATGCTGTCCAAAAATAAAGGGACGAACCTGTACGCCAAACTTAATTTTTGCTCACAGAATCAGCTTTGTGAAACAAAACGAAGAACTCTTTGCAGTGTGACCCCTAATTTTTTTTTCAGCGGTTATCGTATCAATACCAGGATTTATCAGAATTAGCTGTATCGGCTAAATATTGCTTTATTCACAAGAATAAAAGTCGCAAAATGGAAAAGTCCACTACGGCCAACTGACACAGCTGTTGCAAGCTTGTCTTTTGCCTTTGCAAACCGTCTCACAGGCATACAAAAAGTTGCCACGCTGCGTGGAAGTGGTCAATTTGCAGCAATGGAAGGTGGACATGGAGCTGCCACAATAAGCTTGTTCAGTTTGATACGTGCCACCAGCGTTTTTGCACATAGTCGACAAGCTAGCGCCACAACCCTAGTTTTTAAATGTGTGAGATGCTTTGAAACGTGTTTTAAATGGTATTTTTGCTACGAACTCCACACAAATAATGATAAGAAGCAGAGCAGGAGTTGATCACAAGGAGGAAAAGGAACAAAGTCAGGAAATTCTTCATCACACAGATTGTCAATGGGTGCTTGAAAGAGATTGATGATTGACTGCAAATTCAGAGGCAAGATGTCCGTCTTTTATGGACTTTTTCGTCGAGCGGGTGTTGCTTTTTCGAGAAAACGCTGACATTGTGTAAATTCATATAACGTTTTGTGTTTTGTGGGGCTGTGCGCTCACGTAATTGTTTGTCCCCGCGTATCTTGTTCACAATGGCAAACGGGAAACACGAATATGGTGCCAATCGCCGTGATTCTGTCCACAGGTAATTGCATGTGCCGATGAAAAAAAAAATCCCAGGCTATTTGCTTTCCCGTGAGTGCTGTTGCACAGCATTTGGTGCATTCGAGATGAATGGCTACCCAAGAGTGCTCACATAACATTTAAAAAAAAATGAAATGCTGTGGAGCCGCAGCGGATTAGCAAAAGAGAGATTTTGCACAAATATAATCAATGCGATGAAGGCTGCAGTCTCTCAATTCCAAAAAATCTCATGAAGACATCATTGATCATTTTACCGGTTTTGTGCTGGTGCTACATCCATTGTTTCCCTGGTAATTGGACCATTTGGGAGCAAAAAAAAAAAAAAAAAAAATGCGTGTTTTGGAGCAACGTTGCACATAATGTGAGAGCGTGTGTGAGCGTGTGGAGCCACATTGCACAAAATGGATGAATTTCAATGCCAGATTTATGATAATGGACTTGTAAAATGCACACCCTGGTGCAACCTGCCTTTGGGAATCAGAAAAATGGGAGCATGCGGAATGCTCGCGTTTTTTCAGGCTTGATCAAGAACGGCCCTGTCTCTTTTCGTTCAAAAGGCTTCTATTCAGTAGCATTGTGCGTTCAAAACTGTAAAAAAAATAAGACAATTGAAAGCAATTGTAACGTTTACAAGCAAAGTAGTGGATTTGCAGTGTTTCTTGGCAAGGTGAAATAGGATATGGTGTGATTTACGAGAGAGAGAAAAAGACTAATTACAAGGGAAAAGGGGGAGGAAAAAAAGGAAAACTATAAAAAAAATGGCCTGGCTAGGCAGTTTCTTTCTTTTCATGGCCGTCGTCCGCCACAAACGACGCGCGATAATACTGAGACCGCAAAGCAGCATTGACCGCCTCGTCGCCTGAATAGTGGAAAAAGGGGTACAGGTCCTTTGGCACGAGAATTGGGTTGGACAGCGTTGATTCGTTCTGGTCGTCGACGTTTTCCAAGTGATAGATGGCACCGCCGCCGCTGACGCTGTGAATACTGGCCTCCACATCATTGTTGGAAGAGGAAGAAGAGGACGGCAACGATGAGGATGCACCCAAAGCGGATGTGGCGGCGTGGCGGGGGCCGTCCATGGATACCGGCACGACAGGCAGGATTTCGGCGGGTGCATCTTGATCATGGCCGGGGACCGGTTGCGTGCCAAAGCCGGCAACAAGCAGCGACTGGCGAATGGCTGGGTGGACAATGTTGACAAAGTGGAATTCGACGTGGTGACCCGCATACCGATTGAGTGCCGTCTGTGCATCGACGACAGCCTGCAATCCCGTCGAGTCGAGGCGATTCACGCTTGCAAAATCGAGGATCAGCGCGTGCAAGAGTGGCAGCTTGGCGCGTGCTTCGTCTTCGGCAGCGTCGGCGGCATCATTCCACGCGCGCTCGCTCTTTTTGGGTGTTGCGCCACCGCGACGCGTCTGGTCCTTGCAATAGCCAACAATGCGGTCCACGACGTAGCCAGAATTCGGGTACGTGAACGACTCCTCGACACGGCACATCAAAATCCCCTTTGGCAGCGATTCGACGTATTTGCCCAGCGACGGGTGATGCGACGACACGTACAAATAACGCTGCTGTGCAGGCTCCGTCTTGGGCACATCCGATGCCAGCGGCACGCGTCCAAGCGTCCAAAATCGTGGACGCGCAATGCGAAACAGCAAAATCACAATCGACAGGATAACAGACACGTAAATTCCATATTCCACATTGGTAAAAAATGTGACAATCACCGCCGCAATAAAGATAAACGCTTCCCACAGGCTCACCGCCGCAAGGCGCTTGATGTATGAGTAGCCACTGTCGCGCAAACAGCAAAAGAGGAAAAAAAATGAAAAATAATAAAAAAAGATGAGCATGACATTGGTTTCGTACGATGCCCCTTTTTTACGCATACCTTGCTAGAGGCGCGACAGCGTGGATGACAACGGCGGCAAGGACAGCATTGGGAATATAGTAAAATGCGGGTGTCAGCACGTACAACGCAAGCACGACAATGGCCGCCGAGAAAATGCCAGCAAGGGGCGTGCGCACGCCGGACCGTGCCATAATGGCAGTGCGAGAGAATGAGCCGGTCGAGGGATACGCGCTGTAGAAATTAAAAATGAAATGAACTCGCGCGACGTGCCTTTGCTTTTTTTTTATCCTTGTATCTCTTTTTTATGATTTTCTTTTTTTTTCTTTGTCTGTCTTCCCCTGCCCCGCCCACTTTTTTTTTTTCTTACCCGAAAAAGGCTCCCCAGAGGTTCGTAAAGCCAATGGCAATGATTTCTTGGTCAGGATTGATGGTGTAGCTGTTGACGCGGCCAAAAGACTTGGCAATGGACACGTGCTCCAGAATGAGGATAATGCAAGCCGATGGCAAGGTGGATGCGATCTGGCTAATGACGAGAATGCTTGGCTTGGGCACGCCCATGGCTTCGAAGCCGGGTTGCACTGTTTTGAGGATCTGGATGGGCGGTGTTGCGTTGCCCTTGCACACGCCGTAGGCAATAGCGGTGCCGACGATCACGAGCAAGCCATTGCGCATGATGCCAAAGAAAAAGAACGCCGTGCCGTGCTTTGGATAGCGCTTGGCAAGGTATTGGCACCCATATTGCACGCAATACAGCCAAAGAAGCCCGACCAGGCCAAAAGCAGCATCCAGTTGCGTGTGGGGCAGGTTTTGGAAGAAGTGGCCAAAGATCAAATACGCAGAGTCTTGCGTATTGATGTGTGATCCCAGACCAAACAAGGCGGGCCACTGGTTTTTAAGAAAAATAAATAAAGAGCAGGTGAGATCTCTGATCACTTTTTAAAAGTCTTGTGGATCATTCTTTTTTCTGTCTTGCTTCTTTTGATGCAATTGTACCTGACCCAAGGTGATGGTAATAGCCGCCCCTGAAACACGTGTGATAGAAAAAGGAAAAAACAAAGAACATGAGCCCATGACGCGGTTTCTCATCAACTTTTTTTTTTTTTTTTTTTTTTTTTTTTTTTTACAATACCTGTGGCAAATCCAGCAATGGCAGGTCCTAGATTACATGCATCAGTCAAATTCAGGCACAAAAAAGAAAAAGAGAGCGAAAAATGACGTCAATAATAAGGTTGCTGAAGGTTTCTTGTTTGCATTGGCAGATTTCTGTGTTTTTGTGTTCTGTTATTTGTTCACGGGGAAAACCCGCATGTGTGGAGTGCTGGCTTGGGCAAACCTTAAATGAAAAACGTACCTGGAATAAAGTCTACAAGGATGCCCAATCGCGCGAGCCCAAGAAACACCGCAATGGCGCCTGTCATGAGCGAAAACGCAACCGCAATTTCTTCAGGTGTGATCTGCGGGTATGTGGCCGTCACCGTCGTGATGGTTTGACCAACAAGCAATGACATCACCGCTGAGAACGAAAAAAAAAAAAACGAATGACGCGTCAAACCCCGAGAAAAAAGCAAAAAAAAAAAAAAAAAAAAAAAAAAAAAAGAGCGTGGTAGCGCGGCTCGCACACGTACCTGTTGGACCGATGGATATGTCTTTGGAAGTGGCAAAAATGCAATAGATACACAGGCCTACAAAGCCGGTGCTGAAAAAAAGGGGGGAAATTTGACTGGTGAGGAACGTGTACATATTCATGGGGGACAAGCACGGCAATTGAAAATCAATTTGTCCGTGTCGGGGTCGCGTGAGCGTGCGCGCGGCGCGCGACGCCCGCCCTATTCATCTTTTTTTTTTGGGGGGGATGCATTTTTACTATAGGCCATATTGCGGAGGCAATTGCGCAATCTTTGCATACGCCATCGACTGAGGCACAATGACAATGCCCACCGTGATACCAGCAATCAGGTCGCCCAGCAACCACTAGAAAAAAAAACACAAAAATGTCAATTTGAACCAGTGTGGCCCTTCTTTCCTTTTTTTAATGCCGGTTCCGGGAGGTATTAACCCGCAATTTACCATCAGATTGTATCGATGGATCCAGCGCAGGATAGGCAGCAGGCAAATGAGGTATTCCTTGGTGTAGCGTGGCAAGCCCTTGAAAGCGCGTTCGAATTCCTGCCGAAATGACTCCTTGTCATAGTCAATGAAGATTTGACTTTCTTTTGCGTGTTCCACCATTGTTTCGAAGGAATTTGAGGAAGAAGCAAAAACAAATTAAAGGGAAAATAGAAAAGGAATTGCGTCAAACCGCTTTGCGCTTTTATACTGCAAAGCAAGAAAAAGTCTAAAATTGGCAATTAAAAAAAGCGAGCCCGCTTTGACATGCAGGCGTTCCAGGAATATTCGAGGGGCTAGCCGAGCGCGTGGCACCAGAGGAGCTATTCGGTGTCGCTGTTCATTTGATCTCTTGTGTCCCCAAACATCATTCTCACTGCGTTTTCTTCCCCGCGCGAGCTCGAATTAAGTTTAAAACAAATCTAAAAGACGCACTCGAGGCTTCAATGAATCATGAACATAGCAGTCTGTGGTCATGATGGGATCGTTTCACACGCTCAAGCGCCAAAAACACGAAAAAAGGGCGAGAAACAGAGATGCAGCTTAGATTCAAGCACTGGCCGTCCCATGCAGGAGTACATCGTCCAGTAAGACATGTACAAAATGTGCAGTGCTCATCCTGGCGTAAAAAAAAAGTCTTGGCAGCATCCAACGAGCAGGCCATAGAAAGGGGCATAAGGAACAGGTCGGGAGGAGCCTTTTGTCTTGGAAGGAGACTTGCCGAGAGGCAAAATGAAAACGAGACCCCCTTTTTGCAAGATGAAAGATGCATCTATTTTCATTCCCACCTCTCCTTAATTTTGCGCATCGAGCGCCAAAACGAAAGAAAAAAAAAAAGAAAGGAGGCAAAATCGACCAATTTTCATTTCAACAGTGCATTTGTCCACACGCCATCGTTGTGATGACAAGCAGGGCGTAGTTGTGCTTGTCGACATTGTCCTTTTTTCATAAAAAGACGCGTTTGATGAAGATGATGGGCGACGGGCCACGTGGGTCACATGAATGACCTCATTACATCTTTCCCTGAAACGCGAGGCACGTCACGTAATAAAAGATCTCGCTCTTAAATTCAGGGGCACGTGATCCCGTTTAATTTCTTTCCAGGGATATGCCATTGTTAGGAAACTCGTCATGAAAATGACGATAAACAAGAAAAAAAGATATGCGTTGCATAAATCGTTTTTGTTTGAATTCTCACGTTGAGCCTGCCTGTGCTTTGGACGACGTGCTGTTTTAAACGCGGTTGTAAAACTTGAGCTGAGAAAGCAATTGATCAAGATGACCAATCAAAAGCACGATTCCTTTAGAATGACGCGATAGCGCGTCTTCTTGCATCATCCTCTCATTGACCTGCCTCTTGGTTCATCTGATCGCATCGGAAGACTAGATTTGAGTGTGCCTCAAGGTGTAAAATTGATGGCTGCCGCAGATGGAGATCCCATACTGGAAAGAAATGCAAAAAAGGAGCCACGGAATCTCTGGTAGCAAAGGGTTTCGTCGCGCGAATATGAATATTATACTGTTGTCACGAGCTTTGGCTCACCAGCTCACAAAATGGTCATTGGTGTGTGCGTCGTGTAAAAAAATGTCAAAATATTCATCCCTTTTGCTCCTCAGGCGCCAAAATCGGTGTCCTTTTTTTTTCTTTTGAGGGAATGACAGACGCGAAGCGACAATGCTACAGTTGATTTCCATCTGTTGCAGCTGTCGGTGAGTGCAGGATCATGTGATCATTCTGGAAAATTGTCAAAAAACCGGCTCAGGCTTGAACAGGAAAGCGCAGGGCCGCCGGAGGTCACGCGTCCAGCACTGCAAAAAAAAACTCGCTGAGGGTTGTCTTTAATGGGCCAATGAAGAATTGATTGGGCGAATTTCCAGAAGATGCTATTGTGACAAAGGTGTGCGACGCGTCTTCTCTTTTGTTTCTCCGTTTAAAAAGCAGTGGCACAGTAGAACGATCCTCATGGAAGAAGATATTCATGCGCTGCTGTTCTATTGAAGCTTCCAAGATAGCCATGATATTTGAGGATCATTTTTGGGGTGAATGAGAACTGTGGATTTGAGAAAGAAAAAAAAAGGGCGGGGGAGGTGATTTAAAATGAGACGATAAAAAAAAAAAAAAAAAGGGAGGGAGCGGGGATTTGAGTTTTCTCTGTTCTTTCCCATTCCTTCTTGTTTTTCCCTACACGCAGCGATGCCGTTTTTTTCCATTGTAAAGGAGAAACTTGACGCAAAGGCACGTGCAGCACAACAGGAAGAACAGGGCGAGGAAGGTGAGGAAGGTGAGACGGCAGCGACGGTGGCTCGCGTCGAGCAGCAAGGCGGGGAGGCGCCGACTGGAGGACAGCAAAGTGACGGCCAAGGAGAAGTCGCGGCGGACGACGCCGCTGGAGCGACAACAGAGCAAATTCAAGCAGCATCCGAGGCCGGGACATCCAGCGATGCTAGTGGTAAGCTAAAAAGAGCAGAAAGACGCGTCGCTAAAGAGCAGCCCTCTCACTTTTTTTTTAAAATCTTAGCCAAGCGCCAAAAAAAGGGCAAGGGACGGATGACCGCCAAACGCCGACAAAACAAGGACGAGAAGGAAAAAAAGATCAGCGCCAAGGAAGAATTTGCGGCGGCGACCAAGGCAAGTTCTGCGACTGTACAAAATCCTTGTCCTCGATGCAAGAGCGCGGCTGCCCGGCTGGATGACGAGGCGACGGCACTGATCGAGGGACATGCGGACCCCGTTGCAGCTCAAGACGATCCCGAGGTGGAGCGCCTCCGTGCCGAGGCCAAGGCGCGTCTTGAATTGGCATACACCCACGCAAGACCTACGAATCAGCTCTGCCCAGATTACATCAAGCGCAAGTCGGTGAAAACAAAGGAGCGCCTTGGCAAGACGCGTCGAACGACAATCAAGCATGGTCTGGCCTCTCTATTGAGCAATGACATTACCGACGACGATCAGCGCATCCTCCTGGATGGCATCCACAACATCGTCACATTCAATCGACATCTCGCCATCAATGCCATTCTGTTCACTCAAAAATACGTCATCGACATCCTCCACAGCGGTGGCCACGTCCCACGTGCCCTGTTTACACAGGCGTTTTTCATTGCAGTGTTTCAGTTGATTCTTGGTAATCCAGTCTCCAACAAGGCCCTCTTTGCGGACAACGACACGCGCACGGCCTTTTTACAAGCATTCGATCAATTCAAAATCGAACATCCGCAAATCCACATGAACAAGCTGGTTGGTGTGAACGGCAAGCCCAATGGATTCGCAACCGTCACGGACTACACGGCGATACAATTGGCGACAATGATGAAGAACCATGTGGTCGAAAACTTTGAGATTTTCTTCATGCGTTCCCTGGCCGCAAAGTTTGCGATGGACCATCCCGTAAGTTCATGAACAGGCCGCATCTCCGCAGGATTGCTCACTTTCGTGTGGGGGTTTTCTTTTTTTTTCTTTTTTTTCTTTCTTTTAGGACCTTAAGCCGCATCATTGCCGCTCTTACGCCATGTATGCGTATGACAAGGCGTGCAAAGACGAGCTGTTTCCGCCAGAGCTGCCCGACTACAAGAAGATGAAGGCGGAGCAAAAAGAGCAATTGAAGAACGACGCGGACGATCTCGCGCAACACGCTGAAGGCAAATTGGCGCGGGTGGGTGATTTTGTCGTGGAAGAGAAAGCTCAAATTGCCGAAGCCTCGCGCAAGCGGCAAGAAACCAATGATCGAGCGCGCGACATGTCCCTAGCCAACCGCAATGCGATCATTGCCGCTCTGACATTCAGCTCGCCCGCTCCCCCGGCGCCGCCTGCGCCAGAGATGGTCGCCGCCGAGTCATCTGCCGGCGCACAAGCTGCTGCTGCTGCGGCCCAAGAAGCTGCCATTGCCGCCCACGAAGCTGCCATTGCCGCCCAAGAAGCTGCCATTGCGGAAGCTGCTGCCCTCCAAGACGCCGCATTGCAATCCGCACGCGATCGAGCGGCCGAATTGCACGCTGCCGCTGCCGAGGCACAAGTCGCCGCCATGGCTCAAGCACAAGAGATGGAATTTGCCGGCAACGTGGCCGCGACGATGCACATTGCCGCGCGCAACACCCACGCGACATACAATGCCTGCGCTCATGCGGCCAACAGCCATCATGCAAATGTGATACCATCATTGGCCGCAGCTGCAAGTGCTGCGCATGCCGCCTTGGGCCAAGCACCCGCCGCCATGGCCGCCATCGCCCAAGAGTCGTTTCGGCAAGCAGACCAAGCGTATCGTGGCGCATTGGACTACTCGGCAATCCTTATAGCCACGGTTGAAAATGCGCAGCGTAACGCAGAAGCGTCCCATTTGCTTGCCCAGGAAGCCGCGCAAGTGCACGCCACAGCAATCGCCTTGTCCACAGCCAAGAACGCCGCCGCCGAGGCTGCCGGTGCAGATGCCTCAGCCGCAGACGCTCGAGTCGCAAGCATCATGGCCGCCATGGCCGCTGCCAGTGGCGACAACAACAACAACGACAATGGCGACGACGACGAGGACCATCCAATGGAAATGGAGCCTTTGGACGACGACGACGTTTCCATGATGCATGCATCGGACGCCATGTCCACGAGCACCGTCGGCGCGGCAGCCATGGCACAACTCCACGTCTCCCACAATGCGTCCGTCACAACAGCAATATTGACAAAATACCCGCATTTCTTCATCAAAGTTCTCTACGACGCCCTCAAGGAGATGGAAGCCTGGAACGATGACAATGCTGCAAGACCCGCGCAAGTCGCCACCGAGGCAACCTACCCTTGGACCAAACATCAATTGGAAGAAAAGGTGCCAGCCTGGGAAGACCTCAATTACCGCCGCCGATCGCGTTTGACCCGCATCATCACAAAAATCATCAATGACAAGGACCACTCGCTCGACATCACGCGCCTGCCATACCAAAAACAATTGGACGACCGAGAATCCCAAGAAGCAATCAAGGACATTGTCACGGAAACCAAGCACAAGATCAAAAACAACACCTTCATGCCCGAAATCTACATCGCCCGCCCAGCTATCCGTCTTTTTTCCGTGGTTCCCAGCCTTTCCTTCAGATTGCGCTACATCCATTGGTCCCATAAGAGCCTTTTGGGCCTTTTGACTTTTTTGGGCCTCACAAAGTACAAACAGGGCACGACATCAGCGCCTGACGACGGCTCGGTGCATCCTGTCTTTGACCGACTCTTCAATTGGACCAAAATTCGAAAGTAAAAGATGAAAAAAGAGTAAAAAAAAAAAAAAAAAAAAAAAAGAGAGAGAGAGAGAGAATGAGGCTGACCTTTTTTTTTTTCCAGACCCAAGCAAGCCGTGTTTGACAATGCGCTGGCAACTGACGGCTTGGCTCTATCCCTGTATTATCGCATCCCAATCACCGGCAAGGCCCCTCCGCAGCTGACTCTAGACGACATTGAGCCCGAGGATCTCCAACACTGCCATGTTTGGGGCGTGGATCCGGGCGTGAATGAAGTGTTTGTGGCAGTCGATGGATCTAGCCAGGACGACAACATCTATGGCCCCACGCACCCAACATTGCCGCCGCGGCCCCCCTCTCTTCGCCATCGAGTCCGGTCTGCCTCAGTGCGGCCGCTCAAGCATGATGCGGCGTCGAATCAGGCAAGATCGCCGTCAATACCGCGCCATCAATCCCACCGCCACGTCGAGAAAGGGCAACGGCACCAAGTCCGACGCTTTTCTGCGCACGAATTTGATCATGTGGCCGGCATCAAGCGATCCAATGCAAAAATCAAGACTTGGAAGGCCAATGATATCGACCAAGAGGGCTCGACCATCGCCCACCTCGAATCCCAACTGGCCAGCGCCAAGACGTCGATGCCCAGCAGAATGGCACAGCATGTTGAAAGCGTCCTGGCTGCCATGCCTCGCCTCATGGCACATTACGCCCTTGCACATCAAGGCTTGAGATTTCTCAACTATCAAGGCAGGCAAAGAGCAACAGAAGAAATGGTCAGAATCCTTTGCCACGGTGGCAGCAAATATCAGCCCAAAGACACCACGGGGCCGCCACCCAGAGATCAAGACGGTACTAGGTAAGGAGGAGACAACGAGCGACCGACCCTGTCGAGAATCTTGCCATTAAGCATCATCCCCACCCCTTTTTTTATTTTTTTTTATTTTTTATTTTTATACGCATAGCAGGCACACGGCAACCATGGTTGACCAAGACCTCAAGTAAGAAAGCAAGAGCAAGAGCAAGAGCAATAGCCAGGTTGTTCACGAGAAACATTCAATTGATTGTCTTTTTTCTTTTTCTTTTTCTTTTTTTTTTGCCTTCCAGGTGGCGCAAAGCACCCAACAGGCGCTTATTTGGGAAATGCCCTCTGATTTGCATCGGCGACGCGCATTTCCGGCGCATGAATTGGCGCGGCAAGCCAAGTGGACGCCCTGCGCTGCTCCGACGCGGCCTGGCCCTTGCCCAACGCGCGTGTCGACTGCTCGTCGTACAAGTACCCGAGTCATACACCAGCAAGACATGCTCATCTTGTGGTCGCCGATCCCTCACGAATGTGACAAAGCGTGACAGCGGCGTTGACAATTTCAAGCTGCACGGCGCGCTCACCTGTACCTGGTGCGCGCGGATTTGGCAGCGGGATGTCAATGCTGCGCGGAACATCCGTGCCATCGCCCTCATGAACATCAATGGTCGCAATCTCCCCGCCTTGGACCCAGACAACAAGGACTCGCGCCCCGCCGTCTTCACAAAGGCTTACGATGAACCCGACCCCCAACAACCCCCCTTCCATTGGCTGCCAAAAAAGCAGACCATGATTGCATAATGATCGCCAGGTTTTTGGTAAGCACGGACAAAAAAGGCAGTTGTGAAATGGGGAGCATAGCAGTCGTTTTGCAGACATGTGGTTGGTCACTGACTTCCGCTTTTTTTTTTTTTGCAGTGCAACTTCATGCATTAGCAAAATAAAATAAAACTCAGCTAGTCTCCGCGACAGCCGAGCTCAATTTGACTGGACCTGTGCCTCGACTCCCTCTTTTCCACTCCTTTTTTACTTGTTCTCGCCATGCAGAGTCTCTTTGACGTTCTAAAGAGAGACGACACGGACTATTACGAAATTCTCGGCTGTGTCGAGTCTAGCACGGTAAGTGAGTGGACAGACAGCGCTTTAAATGGGATTTCTTGCCTTTTTCCACGTTTTTTGCTTTTTTATCGGGTCTTGTTGCTCACTCTTGCTGTTTTTTTTCCCTTGTCTTTTCTGTATGTCACTTTTTCTTTAGCCTGAGCAGATAAAAGCGGAATACAAGCGCCTTGCATTGCTACACCATCCTGATAAACATAAAGGACAAGGTAAAACAAAACGTGCATGCATTGCCTTAGCGCAATTGACTGCAGTCCCGTGGGAAAAATATGCTTATTGACAGACCCCGACGACAATTTTTTTTTTTTGTTCTGCCAGAGACCAAGTACAAGGCGATCAAGGAAGCGTATGACATTGTGGGCGATCCCGAACAGCGCGCCAAATATGATCGATGGCGTCAAAGCGGTCTCCAGATCCCCTTTGAAGATTATAGACTGCTCAGCCACCATGCACAGGCAAGAAAAAAGTGCCACGCTGGCTCAATTGTTCTCCAGAAAGAGCACATTTTTACCTTTTTTTTTTTTTTTACGCGCAAGCAGAATGTCCATTGGCAAGCCCAACCATTACCTCTGACGCTGACTAGTGATGCGCGCGACACGTCTCAGCAGCAACCTCATACCCTCAAACCCACGGCATCCGACCGATTGCCGCGTGTCACCATCCAAAAGCAATCTCTGTTTGGAAAACCTGACATGTATACGAAATTCCGCAACTACCAAGTTTGATCCTTGTACATAAACGTGTCTGTGTGTGATTTTTTTTTTTCATTTTCAATGGCAATGACAGCGGGGGTGAGAAAAAGGGCGGTAGGTGCGAAGAAAAGGAAATAAAACAGGGAAGCGACATCATCAAACCAGTGAGGAATCGTCCTCGTCCTCTTCCTCGCTGTCCGTCACCTGCTCACCGAGCTGCCGTAATCGCGCGCGATACTTTTTGCTAACCAAGTCTTGTTCACCTGTGTGCGTATAAAATTAAAAGATGAATTTCTCGCCTTTTTTGCGTCCATTCATCGAATTCGCGGGCTTACCCATGATCACCATAATATCTTCTTGCTCTTTTTCCATTGCCTGGACTTGAGAAGCAAGCGCCAAGCTGCGTTCCTGCTCTTTGGCCACCTGCACCTCCAACGACGCGACTTTTTGCTCGAGGTATTGAATCTGCGCCTTGTACGATGCCAATTCTTCCGAGTCGACGGCCGGTGCTAATTAAAAAAAAAAAAGATGAGCATATATCATCAATGACTGAGGGCAGATACTTACGAGGAGGCATGGCAGGCTTGAAGCTGGAAGGTTTGCGCTTGATGGCACGTTGCATTGTTTCTATGAGGCAGACAATCAATTGCGTCAATGGGGACTCTCCTTTCATCTCAATTCCGGCATTTCTTACCATGGACGTCCTTGAAGAACTCGACAAAGTCCATATCCAGCATGAGCATTGGCAGCGACTTGTCCAGGGACACGCCGTCGTCGTGATCGTCGACAATCTCCGAGTACGGCAGCGCGTTCTTGATGACCGGGCTGTCGCGTAGACGCACCATATGGCTGTTCAAGATATCCACGCGGCTCGAGTAGATGGCCTGCAGGTTCTCTCTACAAAAATGCAAAAAGGCTGTTTAAGCAAATTGCGCGATTTTTTTTTTTTACTTTTGTACCTGGAAATGGGCGTATTGGGATCATCATTGAACTGATACGTGATGCCGAGTAAGAAAGCGGCCAGGCCCTGCACAATGGGATCATTGGTGGACGATTGGACCTCTTGGATCATCTACAAATGAAAAAAAGACGCGTCAGGGGCAAAGCGCGCGCCGTCAATACACTGGCAACTTACAAATTGAACGTGTGTGCTCTCCGATAGGAACAGGGAGACGCACTTGGGGCTGTCATAAAGCCATACACAGAGAAGACAGAGATAGGCAATGGGTATCCGAGCATTGGTGGCCGAGTTCTTGGTAGACATGAGCAATTGCGCCACCAAATGGTGTAGTAGAGGCACAGGCTCCTCGCCATGATCTTGCTCGCCAAACACAATGCCCGACGCGACTTGCTTGGCTTGCTCATTGTCCTTTATCAGATGCGACAGGATCGCGCACGCGAACCACACCTTGTACGGATCGTGAATGGACAATTCCCAATTCTCGATGGCATCAAGCAAAAGAGAACCAGCCGAATGTGGTCGATCTGCAAGAGAAAAAAAAAGGGGAGATCAGCCCCTCCCACCCCATTTCCTAATTTAAAAAAAAACGCGTTTTACCATTATAATCCGAGTTGACATTGTCGATAGGAGGCGACTTCATCATGGACGTGATGACGAGCTGTGTGTCATGGTTGCCGTCGACGCACGAGAACATGGCATAGGCGGCGGCGGCGCGACTCGTGTAGCTGTAGGTGAATGACGGGTCATTGTTGACGGTGATGGCAATGAGCGAGACCATGGCGGGGCGCGGGGGGAGATGGGAGACCATGTCATCGTGCGGTGCACCGGCCGCATGGTGGTCAGGTCCATTGGCGGCGCCTGCGGGGTGGCCATTGCCTTGTAATTCGTCATTTTCTTGGTGCGGAAGGCTGCTGGGTGGACTGGCCACAACCGCTTTGGTGAATTGGTCCTGCGTCGCCTCATTGTCGCGCATGACGTATGCGAGCGCGTAGAGGGCCTCGGTGCGCACGGGTGGCGGCGCATTCGAGCATAGCGCGAGCTGGATCATCGGCGGCAAAATGCCACTCTGCACCATCACCTGCTGATTCACCGTCGTATTCGCTCCGTCCGGCTCCGCAAGGATGCGAATCAACACAAGCACCTCCACCGTGTTGGCAATCTTTTGCTCGGGCCAGTCTTCAATCGAAAAGGGAATGTGGTCTGCATCACTGTCGCCCACATAGCCAAGCAGACCCGGAATTTGCTGAATGCAGCTCGATTCACGAAAGTATACCTACGAAAAAAAGGGGGGGTGGAATGAGCCTCGGAAGCGATGCTTTCCCGCTTTTTGCTCAATTTTTGTTCATTTTTTCGTTTGTACCTGATCGGACACATTATAGCGCAGCAGGTTTTGCATCAGTGTGAGGCTGTCCTGCACAATGATATCACCCGAAATGCCTTCTTGGTCTTCAATTAAAGCAAGCAGCTTTTCAAACGTCTCCTGGAATGTCACCATCTTTTGCACTTCGGCATTGGAGCGCGTAAGGTCAATCAGCAGCAGCAGACCCTCTGTAAAATAAAAGAATGCAAGTCGTCAGCGGTCTCGTCGTCAAAACACGTGGCGTGTCGCGCCGCCAATGGCTGTCCTAATCGTGCAAAATCGCGTAAATCGTACCGTTTCGAATGATTTCGCGCTTGTCGTCGAGCAAATCGACGAGGCGCGTGATGGCCATGGGGCTGGTCAAAAGGCACTCTTGGATGCGCTTGCATCGGTTCGTGATGAGGGCCGCGAGGAACTTGATGGTGCTGAATCGAATGTAAAAATCGTATTCTTCAACAATGTCCAATAAGATGGTCACGTTCTCGGGGTCCTAATAGGCCAGAAAAAAAAAATAGGGGAAGTAGCCGTCAGTTTAAGCTGCGCGTGCATCGGGGCGGGGTAAAAACATGATCTTTACCTCCAAAAACGTGTCCGTAAATGCGACCGCCGCGTCGTCAGGATCCTAATGCCCATTGAAAAAAAAAAAAAGTGAGCCGTGTTGTCCTTTCGGCGTAGCCATTGTGTTTTATTCACCTTTTCGTCAGGCGTGCATAAGATTATCAAGGTCTCCAGCAGCGATTTTGTAATGTCAACGTCGCGATAGTCGGTGCGAAGCACCTTTATCAGCGCGGGCAGGCTCATCTCGCCGACTTCCTATAAAAGAGCAAAGAAAATATAGAGTGTGTCAGTAAGTCGCCACGATGCAGCGCATGGCAATAGTCACTTTTTTTCCTTCTCCTCCCCCTTACCCTCTTCCAGTCCTTGACAAGGCCCTTGAGACTCAACACGCCCGCACGCCGATCCTCCAGCAAGGTGGCCGTCTCAAGGCAGTCGCTCAGCCGCTGTATCGTCGTGTCCACAGACTGCGTCTGGCCCTTTTCGCCTCGGAGTGCATTGTAGCCACGGCTGAAGAAATCCATCCTGGTGCACCGGATGAGCGAAAAAAAAAGAAGTAAAAGAAGAAAAAGAGTAACGTCGCAGATAAAAGTCGCCCTTTTTTTTTTTTTTTCTTTTCATTGCCTGGTGCGTTTTGTCGCGCCTCCACCTGCTCCGATCGCCAATTCTTTTTGGACTTGGGATTCCGGTAGGCAAAGCATTGCTCAAAAGCCCAATTTTGTAGTGTACGAGTGGATTCCATGTGCTGCGACGAGCACGCGCTGTCACTGTGTGCCATGATAATTGAAGCCAGGGTTGCTTCTGCAAGGTAAATCTCATTGAGCGCAAAGAAGACGACGGCATGAGATGCTGCTGTTCCATTCAAAGTGAATTTTGCAAAAAAATCATTTCGCGACAAGTCATAATTCACATTATTGCCTCTAGACACTATGCCATTTAATGATTTCGTCAGATCATATGTATCCCTATATCCAAAAAATATTAAAAACAGAGGTCAATAAAGCCATTGCCCAGACGCGCATTACTTCAGAAATTCAACGATGACCACCAAAAAACATGATCCATGGATCGCATCGAGAAAACAGCTTTTTTTTACAATTTGGTTTTTCGGTGCATCTCTTTTCAATACAGTAAGACCTTGTTGAAACCTACAGTAGGGGTTGACCAGGTTAGGGTTGTCTATCGAGAGTCTCGCTCGAAACCTCAATTGTCTCGATTGAAATCAATTTGGATCTCGCTCGAAATCTTGATATCACAAATCTCGAAAAAAATATCGAGAGTATCGAGCGAGACAATCGAGAATCTCGAACGCTCGCTCGATTGATCTCGATTGATCTCGATACATAATCCGATATCTTGATATGTTTTTAGGCATACGGTAGGTTGACTGTAGTGTTGCTGGCTTGCTGCCAACTTTGTGCCAGCCACTTTTTTTACGAGCGTACAGCATGCAGCGTGGCCCCGTGGCGCCATGTCGTCTTTTTTTTTTTTTTTACTAAAAGATGATTGAATTCATATGACAACGTAAGAAATAAAAAAATTACCATGATGGTGGCTCAGTGATACTATACAGTATCATACAGTATTGATGATGTGGCGGCTTTGGTACAGTATTTATGTGACCCGGGTTCCAATCCTCCTGAAGTCCTGCTGATGACGGGTGTACGTAATTTTTTGCTAGCCCTATGTATTACGTCATCTTGAGGGCGTCTCGCTCGCTCAATTGATCTAGTCAATTGGTCTCGAACTCTCGATTGATCTCGAAACCTCCTCATCACCTCGAATATCTCTTTACTGTATTCTCCTCGATACTGTAAATCTCGATCTCGCTCGATCTCGATACTGTACTGTACTGTAATGTTGTCATAATTCTCGAACGTCGAGCGAGATCGAGATGTCACAGAAATTATCAATCGAGCGACATCGAGATAGGGTGGTTCTCGACTCGCTTGCTCGAACATAGACAACCCTAGAGTACTGTAGATCGGGCCGTTGTACAGTACCTACAGTATCATACACACGAATCCAAAACTTTTTTGACATTTTTGCAAATCCAGCATTGTGCCCACCATTGTCATCAATCATACTGTTTGATATCATAATTTTTAACTTCAGTTTTCTCGAAAGTGAAAAGGATGACTCATGGTGGTGCGTGCTTTTAACAACAATGTGTCATGAGCAGTCGTTGAATCTCAATCGAATAAAACCAGTTTCATCGATGGATGGCCAAAACTCGCAGAGAAAAGCTTCTTTTTCATCAAAATCTTTGATCGCGATTTTCTCGACAAAGGTCTAGTCGACCCCCTATTTTTACAGTACTGCAGTTTTGATAACAAACAGGGGGCAAAGTATCTAATGGGATGACTTGCAACGCGCTAGCTTGGGTTTTAACTTTTTGCATCAGTACAGTAGGTACAGTACAGTACCGTACCGTCCCCTACCAAAAAAAGTGTCCCCTAGTCAATTTTTCTGCAGTGCCATCTGAAAAATTTATCACTTTAATCTCATCTGTATTGATCAATAATGGCTCGAATGACATGAAACTTTGTACAAACGATGGTTAGGAGGTATAAAAAAGACTATGAAATTATAAAATGAATACAGAAAGCGGGGTTTGAAATAGAGCAAAAAAGGGGAACCTGACGCGTCACGCGACGCGACGCGTACCCAAGCTTATACAATGGCCTGTGGAGACGAGTTGACATTATGAATCAATATCCCCAAATTTTTCTGAGACAATCGTGGAAGTGTCTGATTATTTCTGCCAATTCATTTTAGGGCACACGTATCATGCCAGAGCACAGCGTGTCAATTAGTCAAATTGTCACTGTGACGCGTCGGACGCGCCATTTGCCGCGCTTTCCTTAATGTGACCGTGATGCCCTACCTGGTTGATATAAACACAGCTACTCAATAGTATCCACTCTTAGGCTTTCAAAGTAAATGACTATCATAGTTTCAAGTCAACAAAGAGATTAAAATTGTTTGCTAGAGATAAAATCATTTTTCCATACTTTTTTGGCGGTTGGCGCGTCACAGTGACAATTTGACTAATTGACACGCTGTGCTCTGGCATGACACGTGTGCCCTAAAATGAATTGGCAGAGATAATTAGACACTTCCACGATTGTCTCAGAAAAATTTGGGGATATTGATTCATAATGTCAACTCGCCGTCTCCACAGGCCATTGTATAAGCTTGGGTACGCGCCGCGTCGCGTGACGCGTCAGGTTCCCCTTTTTTGCTCTATTTCAAACCCCGCTTTCTGTATTCATTTTATAATTTCATAGTCTTTTTTATACCTCCTAACCATCGTTTGTACAAAGTTTCATGTCATTCGAGCCATTATTGATCAATACAGATGAGATTAAAGTGATAAATTTTTCAGATGGTGGCACTGCAGAAAAATTGACTAGGGGACACTTTTTTTGGTAGGGGACGGTACTGTAATTTCACCTGGAGCCTGCCGCCACCACCACACCTTGCAATAATTATGATACTGTTCTAACGCACAAAACTGTTGTGCAAACTATTATGATACGGATGGACGTACGTAAAAAAATAAAAGTTGATCCATGTAATCCACGCACTTAATTTGGAAGTGTCAAACCTTAAATTTTTGCAAAAAAATTCGCCCAAAGTAGGCACATTTCTCAGTCGATCGCCGTTCATGCGTTACTCTTTGGGCTTTATTTTTTCTTAAAGTTGAGGCGACCTGCCATTTTTTCAGCCAATAGCAAATGGTCGGAGTTACCTGTTTGGGATGCATTGATCACTCGGAGTTCGAAATTTCCCAAATTTGGCATTTTCTGAGATTGAAATGTGTGACCCCTGAATGACCCCTGAATTTTTCAAGTGATCGTAGCGCTTTGGGGATTTAAGCTTTTTTATTCCAAATTTTGCGCTGAAAGCGATGCAGCTATTTTTGAGCGCGGTCAATCATGCAGATGGCCAGATGAATACAAAATACATAGTGCAAATACAGTGGGAGGTTTTTGGCATTTTCGAGTCAAAAAAAAATCGGGCGGATCCGCCGTCTTGCTTGAACACTGGACGACCAGAGTTTGCGCCGTGGCGCATTTTTCATTGGCGGTCAAGTAAGTAAGCTGTAAAAATATTTCTGGAGGCACAGCAGGCCGGCAAAGTCTGAAAAACAGGCTGCTATTTTGATTTTAAAAGGCAAATGTGTATACGTTTTTGTGCAGTGTACAACGTAGTACAGTACGTAGTAGTAGGTAGTGCGCTGCTGCTTAAAGAAGCATTGAACAATTGCACATGACGACATGAGCACACCAAAAAGCTTAAAAAATGACATTCAAGCATCAAGTTCGTGGTGTACGTACAACAGTACAGTATGATACAGTATCATACTGTAAAACACAACAAAATGCATAGAAATCGTGCGTTTTTTGCATTTTCTCTAGGAGTGTGCCATTGACTGATCAATTTTTTTAAACTGGTTTACAGTACAGTGCCCTAGCAAAAAAAACTTCACAACTCCCTATTGCCCTGCAGTGCGAGGTGTCAAGTTTATCGCTTTAATCTGTTCTGAATTGATCAATAATGACTCCAACGACATGAAATTTCGTAGGAACAATGGTTTAAAAGTATAAAAATGATTCTAAAATTATCAAGTGGATATAGTAAGTGGACTTTGAAATAGATCAAAAAAGGGGTACCTGACGCGTCACGCGACGCGACGCGTACCTACACACATAAAATGGCCTGTGGGGATGATGAATTGACATTATGAATCACTATCTCCAAATTTTACAAGACAAACATGTTGTTGCTTGATTATATTCTGTGAATCCATTACATGGTAGGTACATGTATCAGAGCTGAGCTGAGCTCGACAAAAGAAAAACACCACCGTGGCGCGTCACGTGCCAGACGCGTCTGGAATAGCGATTTTCACCTCTGGCAACTAGTTTTAATCAATTTTTTGGCTTGAAATTTCCGTAATTATTTAATATTGAAGGGCCGGAACAGGATATTATTTATTAGTTGTGATTATGTCAGCCAGTTAGAGGACAACGACTATATTAAGGAAATCGCGGCTTATGACGCGTCTGACGCGCCACAGTGGTTATTTTACGTTTGCCGAGCTCAGCTCAGCTCTGATACATGTACCATGTAATGGATTCACAGAATATAATCAAGCAACAACATGTTTGTCTTGTAAAATTTGGAGATAGTGATTCATAATGTCAATTCATCCCCACAGGCCATTTTATGTGTGTAGGTACGCGTCGCGTCGCGTGACGCGTCAGGTACCCCTTTTTTGATCTATTTCAAAGTCCACTTACTATATCCACTTCATAATTTTAGAATCATTTTTATACTTTTAAACCATTGTTCCTACGAAATTTCATGTCGTTGGAGTCATTATTGATCAATTCAGAACAGATTAAAGCGATAAACTTGATACCTTGCACTGCAGGGCAATAGGGAGTTGTGAAGTTTTTTTTGCTAGGGCACTGTACAGTATGATACTGTAGTAGTGCAGTGGGGCACGACGCTGCACCCTTCTTGCGAGTTATGATATCAGTTACAGTATTTGAGAGCTCTCTCGGCTTTGAGAGACTCGGTTGCAGCAATATGCATGATACTGCATTATCAAATTGCAAAAAGCAATGACAAATGCAAAAAAAAAATCGCTGATGCTCCGTCATCGATGACGTTGATGCACACGGGGATGCCAGAATATCACTGATTTCATCTATGTACGGTGTTGTGGTTCTGGAATGTTTTGCTCCTTTTTGTCTCATGTACAGTAGCTCCTTTTTCCTCGGCACATTCCCCTTTTTGGCCCATTCTTGCTTTTAATGCCCCTCTGTCTCTGTTTTTGCTCTTTTGTTCCCTCTCTTTGCTGTTTGGCTTGCAATGGCCTAAATAAACGCGTTTGCCGCGTCGCATCTTTGGTACACATTGTGCAGGCCTCGTAGGAAGTATCTCAGCATTATAACACCGGTACAATATGCCCACTTTGTTAGTGCCGTTTTAAAAAAAGGCGACTGTTTGCAAATCGTAATTTTTTCGCATTATGATATGTACTGTAGCAAACTTCGTACAGTGTCATAAAAATGTTGCTACTATTCACACTGCAGCCGGTCCAAATCCGTCCTCATCAAAAAAGTCACAAATCCCAATATTCGCTACACATAGGGGATTCAGTGCCAGAAAATGATCATTTACGCCTAATTTGCTTTTTCAAGGCACCTTTTCAATATTATGATAAGTCACTATGATGCAGCCGTACAGTACAAAATGGGCTCTTCTATGCGCCAGCAACATGACTCACAGTGATGGTTGGTTTGTCGTCTATGATATGCCGAAAAAGTGATGTGGAAGCTTTGGGCTATTTTTGATTACCTCGTCTTTTTTTTTTTTTTGTGGTATCTTTGATATACAGATTGCGTGCCAGTCTGCTGGATATGACGGTGCAAATGTGTCATTGGTTCATTATCCAATGCGGATAGCGAGGCAGTGGCGTTTCCGGATTTTTGGTTTCTCCCTCTTATTTTTTTTATTTGAACCCGGCGTGAACGCGCCAATCTCGATGGCATCAACGGATCATCGTTACATTTGGCTGCAAGGGGGATGCAGCCAGCCAGTTATAGCGTCGTCCCGGTGCTGGGGCCCCCCTTTTTTTCCGTGGGACAGGAGCATGTACCAGGCCTTTGTTCTTTTCGTGCTCTCAGAGGTTTGAGTGTGACATGCACACTCTTTATGCCCTCCCATGGGCTGGTCCTGCAGTCAAATTTCTCGATAGCATCGATGCTCACTGCTGGTCACACTGGCAAAAACTCGATCCGGTGCAACGTCAAGGCGTTTCGTGTCGATGTGTTTCAAAAATCATCATCTGTTTGCATGGTGGCATCAAGCTTTGTGTTCATGTGCAACTCGTTGGGCAATGAGCAGCGTTTGGCCAAATCAGGACGACCCGATTTAGCGAAAAGCAAAAGACAGGGAGCATCGGGGTCGGCCCTGCAAGATGACACACAAAAGGGACGTGAATGCATTTGAACTCACGCCCACACACACACACACACAATACACAAAGAAGCACACGCAAGCACACGCGTACGCACCGAGGTGGTCAAATAAAAAACTCGTAAATGACGCGATTTTTGCTCACCTTTATGTTTTTTTTTCTCACGGCATGTGCTTTCCTTTCTCTCCCCCCCCCCCCCAACTTGCCCATCTGTCCCAAGGATATGGTGACCATCCACTGGTGGGGTGTCGCGCTGCACCGCGCGGCGCACTGCCCCCCGCCCCCACCCTGGCAAAATCAAAAGGTCTCAATCCTTTTTTGTTTGCAGGACGTTTTTAGAAAATCCTTGAATGGGGCATTTAAAATTACCTCATGCCGCCAAATGGCTGAGATGAATCCAGGGTTCTGGGACCCCACCGCAGCTTTTGCCCCTCCCCCCAATCCATTGCCCGTTTTTAAAATGAAACAATGAGACCGTCATTGCCGCTTTCCCTATACCAATGGCCAGGTACGCAAATATAAAAAAAAGGGGGGAGACGGGCAACGGAAGCGACAAAAGAGGAGAGAGTCAGGGCCTCGCATCGTTCCAGGGAGAAGGGTCGGGCAAGCAAACCCAAAGAGAGGGGCGCAAAGCAGCCGTAGTGGGATCAATGGCAAATTGGATTACCCTGTCGTTGTCAAAAAAGAAGGTTCACATTACCAATCATCGCCCCCCCTTGGCCCTCCCCCCTTCTTTGTCAGCAATGGCTTGAGAGGTATCACATTTGCGACGCATGTTGCGCGTGAGATGTATAGAAATTAGCATTTGAAAGAAAAAAACAAAAAGAATGAGCTTTGCCTGGCCACTGACCACGGACATCGCGCCGCGGCTATCGAAAAAAGTCAAAAAAAAAAAAAAGCATCTGCAGCAGCATTGGCGTGAGGATGGGACCTGTTTCTGGTGTCACCATGAAACAAAAAGAACCGATTCATTAAAATTGGTGCATGACCGACCAGCTTATATAGAAGGGTCAAAGACAAACAGAAACCCATTGAGATCAACTTGCAGTCATTTCTAGATGAAAGAACGTCTTTAGTTTAATTGAATGCAATGCAATGGACAAGACGGCATACAGGGAGGTTAGCAAATGAATAGAAAAATGGAAGCACGCCGCGGTGCACCAGCAATCTTGACTTGTTAGTCTCATTGGCAACCGACCAGGAGAATTAAGCTTTTCAGAAGTGCTGATGCATTCAACATAAAAGAGGAAATAATGTATCATTTTTGCAAAAAAAAAAAAAAGGAGTGAAGGGGGGGGAGCGAGAATTCTTGGATCACGGATTGTGTGACGCCGTCCATGGTACCAGAGCGTTGGATTTCCATCCATGACCACCATTTATCACTAAGAATAACTCACCAGTATCTCGGAGGTGGGGGGAGACGGTGAAAAGGAGTCCCAGAATGGCGGCGACGAAAAATAAAAAAAAAGCAGCGACCAGAGAAGATCTTTTACAAACATGTGACAGTGCGCGGCCCTTGTTGACGCGCCTGATCGGAAGCGCCCTTTTTGCTGGCCCCGTAATGCGTTTGCGCATCCGAGAACGACAGAGATGAAGGAGAAAAGAAGCATGGAATGCATCTCATCATCTTTATTCAGCGAAAAGCGTGAGTATCCGACTTTTTTTCTTTCCAAGCCGTACATTTTGTTCAATGAGGGAGAGACATTGGACAACAAAAGAGTGCGTGTTTGTGCGTGTGTCCACTCACTCCTGAGCCTCGCGATTAAAAAAAAAAAAAAAAAGAAAAAAAATGAGCGATTTCTCCCCGCTCTCCCCCCCCCACGCCTCCTCGTCTCATCCAAAACGCTGGATCTGGTACATCCTGCAATGTCTGCAGCTCCGACGTTTGTTTTTTTTGGACATCCGTCTTCTGGAGGTTATCAATTGCAAACAAGGAAATCAATACGGAACATGAAATCCATCCTCAAGCACGGATCTGTGCCTATTTTTGATCACTTTTTTTTTTCCTTTGCATGTCAAGTTAGGGGGGCAGGGCGCTATGTAAGGAAGGGAGATGACAAAAGTGAGCGAGGAGAAGGAATTAAGGCGCGTGTGGAGCGCGAAAATCATAAAATCACACAAAGCAAGCATACCCACACACGCACACTCTCACACACTCTCACACACAACGCACACACTCACACACAAGCAGTTAAATAGTGAGCCGTCGAAATGAAGTCGTTCCCTGGGAAATTAGATCATATTGTTCCATGGAAAAGGGGGGCTGTCCCTTTTTTTTTTCTCATTGCAATGCCGCACGCGTGATTGGTAAGCGATCAGGGCCAACGTACCATGTTGACGGGTGAGCAAAAAAAAAAAAAAAAAAAGCCAGGGCCATCCACAGCCACGGCAAAGGCTGACGCGCGTGTCAGGTTCTTTTTGTGCAATGGCACTTTAGCAGAGATGCAAAGCTTTATCGAGACGAATGAGGGAGGGACGCGCGAACGCGCGCCTCGTTTCGCGCGGCTTTGGCGTCGCACTGACAGGCCAGAGCACAGATGGACCGCCGTAAAAGACGAAATAACAAAAAAAGGGTCCAATGAGAGCCAGGAGCCAAACAAATAAAAAAAAGGGGGGGGACAAAAGAGAGAGAGGGGGGAGTATTGGAAGGGGGTGTGAGGGTTGGGGGGGAGGCAAGGTGATCAACCTAAAACCTTGAATGGATTTAAGCTACTCAGTTTTGCCCACGCCATTGGTAACCCGTTCCTAATCGTCCAAATATCCATATAATACATTTTGCTTTTATTTTTATAGACAAGCCTGCTTCTCTTTCCGATTACCTCTCCTTCCTCTTCTTCTTCTTTCCTCTTTCTTTTTCATTCATTCACTTGAAAAAAAAGCTCGTTTCATGACGTTCACGACGCCCACGTCCTCGTCGGACGATTGGAACGCTTCCGCGGCCGCCACTGCGCCTGCCTCCGATGCAGCAGCATCGTAAGTTCCGCAAAGCCGCAATAAAACAACTGGCGACAACGAGAAAAGGCTAGAATATTCATCGATATTTCCCTTTTTGCTCCGCATTTGCCCATCTTTTAGTCCCAAATATCGCCTTGTAATTCGACAGCAGCCTGAGAAAGCACGATTATGCAGCTACAAAGAACGAGGTAAGAAAAAAACAAAAGACAAGCGTATGACAAGCCGCGTCGCGCAAAGAAAAAAACAAGAAAAGAAAAAAACAGCCGTCTATCGATCAGCTTAAGGCTTGTACGACGACGCAGCCTCATGCACCAGCATGCTGACTTGATCTTTGCGTGCCGCAAGTCGATAGGCGTCCATTGGATCCACCACCAATCATCCAATTGTTCACAAATCAGAGGTAAAAAAAAAAAAAAAGAAAACGAGAAAAAAAAGAAAAAGACGCGTCGTTTTGTCCTTTTCGACGCACGTGCGCGTATTGCTCGCGCTATGCACCCCTCCTCATTTGCGCTCTTGCTCAATTGCTATTTGTTTTATAGCGAGCATAGCTACTCGCGCTTCTTTTTGTACGCGAGCCTCGTCGACAAGGACGGCGACGTTGATTTGACATTGCGAGATCATTCAAGGACAACAGCAGGCATGGTCGTTCAATCGCTGCATAAATTAAAAGACATGAATGATCAAGGTACGCGCGCGTTCTCGCTCCCCCTCCTTGATTTCCGTACATGGAAGAAGCCACGGCATGGCCCCCTTTTTTTCTTTCTTTCGTTTTTTTTACCTTTCCTCCTTTCCTATGATAGATGGCACCTTTTTTGTCTTTTCCGACGTCAGTGTACGGCTGGAAGGTTACTTTCGATTAAGGTTCACGCTGTTTGAAATCAGTGGGTAAAACGTCAAAAGAAAAAACACGGCGTGTTCAAGGACGCGTCGCCAGCTCACGATGACAATTGGTCATTTTTTCTCTCTCTCCCTCCTCGCTATGCATGTTCCAGTTTGACGACGCACCGACGATGCTCCGTTCTATCCGATATCTTTCAAGTTTATTCTCCAAAAAGTAAGTATCCGAGGCATCCATTTTTTTTTGGTTGTGTATCTATTGCTTTGTCTACAAGGCTCATTTGTCTTTTCTCTCATTCTTCACTCACGACAAATGAAAAGCCTTCCCGGGAATGTCAGGTACATCGCAAATGATTGTTTTTGGCCAATATTTTCCTAATTGTGCTTCTAAATGGCAATTTAGAATCCACGCCGTTGACGCAGTTCCTTTCAAAACAAGGATTGCACATCCGGATACGCAAGACGACCAAGACACATGCGGATTCTCCGCCCAGGTGAGCCTTTTTTTTTTTTTCCTCCCTTCATTCTTTCCATGTTTCCATGTTCTTGGATTCCCTATCTCCGCGCAAACGCGCTTTCCGATCAGATTCTTCCCCCTTTTTTTTTTTTGGTTCATTCTTTTTTATTTTATCCCCCCTGGGTTTTCTTTCGTTCCGATGATAATGGCACCACACATTTCTGCATTGAGCCCACGGTCACACTGACGCGATTTTTATCTTTTTTTTTTAAAAGTAGCAAAAGAAGAAAAATGCAAGTTGAGTTCCCAGAATGGAAAGTGTATCATCCACCATCGTCGACGGCCGCGTCGGCGCCGCACGCGGCAGATCATATTCACCATCCGCACCATTCGCATCATTCGCATCATTCGCACGCCCAGCACGCCCAGCACCACGCTTTCGCACCATCGTCACATCCACAAGTGACTACAGCCGTGGCATCTTCAAGCACGCCACCCAAGCAATGCATCCAATCCATCATGTCTGTAAAAAATATATTGATTTCACCAAGCCAGCATCAAGACGATCCGCCTCCACCGCGACTGGCGCCCCTGCCGCTCCCTGTACCATCATTTACACAGCCAAGCCCGCCCCCATTGGACGCGTCTGGTCCCCCCATCTCCAGATCCTATTACCCGCCATCGCGCTGACACTCATTTCCGGGGCGTCACACTTCCCTTTTTTTTTTTTCGTTCATTGCAAAAAAAAAAAAAGTCATTGAAACGCAAACAAAGAATAATAAACTGATGACTTTTTGTGTAAAACCCCCCGTCTTTAGAGGCAATGCGCGCCCTTTTTTTTTTTTTTGTAAATGGGAGCCAAGCTCGAGAAACACGTACTTCCAGTGTGCGTGCATGAGCGGCCAAGACTATAAAAAATGGGCAACGCGCGCGCGTTTCATTCTGCATGCACCATAAACATTGGCCATCCAGTGTGACATGATGCAGAAATCGGCCGACATATCGTCACGAACAGCTAATTGGGGGGAGGGAGGACAAGGAACCGCCATGACGGGTCATCACCCAGGCACATTTATTGAACCGGGTGCGCGTCGGCCACGCCAGAATGGGTGCCAATGGCCAAAATCACGCCATGACGCGTACATTTTTATTCAAATGCCCCATGATTCCGCGCCCTCGGGGCTGGCATTCCCCCCTCTTTTTATGAGTGCGGCAACGGCATTGGGCGCGACAAATGGATGCAAAAATGGGGAAAAATGCAAAAAAAAGAGATGCTCTGGAAGGTTTCACGGCTTTTCTACGTGGACGATCAGCCGGTAACCAGCGCAAACCAACGCCGCAAAGCGGCAGTTGAAAAATGAGGTCCTTGTCCCTCCCCCCGGATCGGGCTTTGCATTCACGTCATTTCTTCTTCACCAAAAAACGAGCTTTGACACACAATGTAAGCCAAATGAAGCGAATGGGCCCTTTTTTCACGTCACATACTCACTCTCTCTCGCTCTCTCCCTCTTTCTTCATGCTAGGGCCGATTTCTGGGTGAGCCAGTCTAAACACTGGTGCAAATATTGCAAAAAATTCGTTTACAACAACAAGATCGTAAGTGTTTTGCGTCGCCATCCCGTATTTTGCTCACATTTTTTTCGTTATTCTTGTTTGCCTTTTAGTCCATAGAACGGCACGAAAATGGGCCAATGCACAAGCAGAATATGCAGCGGCACCTGAGCGATATTTACAAGCGCGGAAAGCAAGAAAAAAAGGATGCCGAGAGCGTGCGACGCGAATTGCAGCGCATTGAAAAAGCGGCGCAGCTGTCGATGGGCCAGGCCGCCACGCCCGAGGGTGGCATTCCCGCGTCGATCACGGGCGCATCGAGTTCAGGCAGCATTACGAGCGCGCCAAAGCCGGTCGACCTCAAGGCCGCTGCAAAACGTGCTGCGGTGCCGTCAACCACCCCAAAAGCCTATATCCCGGCTCCGCCATCGCTCGAGTCGCTACGAAAAGCGGGACCAAAGCTACAGGGCCGCGATGAATGGGCATTGCCCGAAAAACCATCAGAACCAGAAAAAATTGGCAACGACGACGCGCTCGTCGGCCAATGGCAAGTCGTCGCGCCACCACCAGAACGCAAAACATCCACCACCAACACCAACCGCGCAAACAACAGCAACAAGCACCACCAGCAAAACGACAAATCCGACGCGACCCCCGCACACGACCAGGCGCCAGAGATGCAAGACGACGACGAGGACCAGCATGAGGACCTTTCGCAATTTAAAATCAAAGAAAAGGAGTTCCCCACCGACGCGGTCTCCTTGGACGACGACGCCGCCGCATCAGAACCAGGCGCGTCCGTCTTTAAAAAGCGCAAATTCGGCGAAAAGGGCGCCGCAGCACGTAAAAAGATGACTATTCGCAAAAAGACATAGATTGTTTTTTTTTCTTCCCCATGCATTGAAACAACATAAAACCCAGGTCTCTTTTGATCCCATTGGTGCAGCAGAAAAAGAGGGGGAGGAGCAAGACGCGTCGCTTTATTTTTTTTTTTTAAAAGAAAAAGAACGCGCTTTCGTGTCATTTTTTTTTAATTTAAAACTTGTACACGTTGGACTCATCGTAGCCCAATTCCTTGAGCAAGCCAGCAACCTCACCCTGTTGCTTGTCCTTGGTCTTGGGGCCGGCAAAGGTGGCCAACATGGGGTCGGGGCCGCACACAAAGACAACGGACGAGGGCGTTTCTGGCGCAGGCATGTGCTTCTTGAGATCTTCCTTGGTCACATAGCCCGAGATGCCGTCCCAGTTGGCCGGCGCCTTGTCCAGGGCGTAAACCACCTTGAAGCGGTCAGGGAAACGCTTGGCATAGCTGTCCAATTCCTCCTTGAGCAAGATGTCTTCCTCGGTGCGGTTGCCAAAGATCAGCGTCACCTTGGTCTTGTCGTTCTTGGAGTTGACGTCGAACACGCGGCGGATCACCTGCAACATGGGCGTGATACCAGTGCCACCGGCCACCATGCCAACATTGTCCACCGTCTTCTCGTCCCAAGCATACTTGGGAATGGGGCCCTTGATGTCCAAGGTGTCGCCAATCTTGAGATTGTGGATGTGCTTGCTCATCTTGCCCTCAGGGTAGCCCTTGATAATAAAGTCCACATGGCCTTGCGTCTAAAATCATCACACAAAAAAAAGATGCATGAGAAAGAAGTGTTCAATTCCATGGCCCTTTTTTTTTATTCTCAAGGCCCTTTTTCTCTCTCAAGACCCGTGCAATGGGCCCCTGCTTTTTTTGTTTTTTTTTGACGCGCTCAATGCGTTGTTGCACAAGCCCAAGTGCTCTAATCTTGTTCTTTTGTGGCAAAAGCGAGCTAAAAATGGGGTCTTTTTTTTTTTTTTCCTCTCTCTCTTTTGGCGCGCCCCCAAATTGTCGTCTCGACGCGTCACGTTTTACCTCCTCAGTGGACGTGGGCGTGTAGGGGCGAATGATAAAGCCGGGCGAGCCGTCCTTTTTCGTGATGGGGTAACGCGTGATGACGCAAGACGCAGTGTGCAAGCCCGACACATGGTCCGCGCTATCCAGCTTGAATCGGAACAAGCTGGTGTCATGGTTAATCTTTTGCACCTCCGTGAGCTAAGTTTGAAAAAAAACACAGAAAAAAAGGCCAAAATGAGCATAAAATGGATCAAAATTGTGTTTTTTTCTTACGGTGAACGGCTTGAATTCGTTGGGGTTAAAGGCCTTTGGCGCGTCGGCGAAAGCGACAGCCGGCGCGGAAGCGGCAGCAGGCTTGGCCGACGACTGGTTGTAGTAAATACCACCGGCAACACCGGCAGCAGCCAAGGCACCTAGAACAAGACCATTACCACCGGTCTTTTTAGCAGGCTCCGTGCTGTAGTTACGCATACCGGGACGAGCAACCTAAAAGCAAGACGTGAAAAAGCATAAGTGTCAGCGGCCAAAGGCGAGACAAGGAAAAAAAAAAAAGAAAAAAATGGAAAAAACCGACGCGTCTTACGTTGGTCATGAAGCGAGAAGTTTGAGCAGAGGCACGAACAGCACCAGAAAGAGAAGAAGAGATAAGACGCATGTTTATGATTCTGAAAAAAAATAAGAATAATAACAAAAAAAAAGAGAAAGAAACGCGCCAAAATGGACCAAGATGACGCCAGTTTTTTTAATCTGCTGGTTTCAGACAAGGTCCGGCGGTGGCCCGGTGTGAAATTTACCCGTTGCATCTCTTTTTGTTGACACCGTGGGCATTAACTTAGGCGCACGGCTCCATTGTGCTTCCGATAGCTTGCATTTTGCTCCCAAATCCCACGCTAAAATCCTTTTGTTGCCACGAACCGGCATTTCCTCGCTCGCTTTTGCTTCTAGACGATAGCCTACATCGTAAAAAAAAAAAAAAGCCGCCCATCAGCCATGCACGCGCTCTGATTGGCCTGGCAGCATCTCGTTTGACAGCCCGGACGTCAATTCGAATTTTTTGCCCGCTGTTGAGAAGATGGGTCTATCGAATGGCTCCAAACTTTTTGCACGCGACATGCAACACTTGGCATAACCACGGAAAACGAACAAAAAAGAGACGCGTCCATCGACACATTGACGAGCACCACGCGATTTTGGACTTTTCAGGGTAAATCAGCTTTTGTTTTCCAAATCGCGGGCATGGCTAGGCCTGGAAACGCATTTTATGTAAGCGCGTCAGGTACGCGTGATCCACCCTTCATGATTTAAGAGGCGGATTGTCATGACCTTTTTTTTTTTTTTTTTTTTGTTTTCGTCTGTTTTGCTTTCTTTTTTTACATTTTCACGAAATAAAAAAAAAAAAAACGAGGACGCGTTGGGACGCGCCATTCTTTATTTCTTCATAAATGTGGGAGGGGGGAAAGGGAGAGCAAATGGAAAAAGGAGACCATTTTTTTCGATTTTTTTCGTTTTTTTTTTCTTTTCAATTGGGTTTTTTTCTTTTTACATGGTATGCTTTTGTGCCTTGATTGCCAATTTGGCCGGCAGGCCAAAGAGGTGGCGCTTCTTGAGGGGTGTCTTTGCAAGGGATGCGGGGGGAGGAGGTGCATTTACGATGTGAGGGGGAGGTGAGGAGGAAGAAGAGGAAGTGGATGCAGCGGAGATGGATGGGGAGGATGGTCTGTTGTGGAGGAGATGGCGCGGCGGAGCGTCCTCCTGCTTGTAGCTCATGTCGAGGGAGAGGGTGATGAGTTTGCTGCTGAGGTAGCTATAGTCGTGCTTGATGAGGGAGACGATGGGGTCCAATTGGACGAAATAGAGCGGCTGGTCGAGGAACCGTTGCTTTTCCTGCTCGCGGTTCTCTGCAAGAGCGGTGGCCTTGCGTTTCTTATCGGCTGTGTGGATGGAAGTCGGCGACGCGCAAAGCATTTTGGCAAGTGGCAGCCACATGCGCTCTTTTTCCTTTTGGGACACGGCACGGCGGCGCAAATGAGGGTACCGCTGCCAGAGCACATGTGTGGAGACGTTGAGCAGGCGGCTGACTTGCAAATCGAGAACAAAAAGCGCGGAATCCTGTTGCGGTGTGGCGCGATGATGATACATGTACGCTCCGCCATCATAGGCATCGTCATCCAGCTGGACGGTGTACAATGGCAAGAACCGCATGGCTTCGGTCAGCAGCGAGTCATCGTTATTAGCGACGGCGGCGGCGGCTGGCAACAAGGGCGACGATGTGGGCAAGTGCATGGTCTGAGCTGCCAGTGGTGGTGGCGGTGGCGACAGCAATTCTTGCTTGACAATGATCGGATCAGCAAGAGATGAAGGAATTGGCGTCTTTGGGTCGTCGCCAGGCATGTAGCGATACATTGGTTGTGGTTGTGGAGGCGGTGGTGGTGTAGAATACAAAGAGGATGGCGCTTGATGGTGATGGTGATGGTGATGGTACATGGCCTGTTGTTGTTGTTGCTGCTGGTGCTGTTGCAGGTGCTGTTGCTGAGCCGGATGAGAAGGAGGATGGTGATGATGTGCAACAGGAGGATGCGGTGCCTGTGGATGATGCGCATGAGAATAAGGAGACGGAGGAGGCGGATAATGATGCTGCGGCGAAAAAGACGCGTGACGCGACGCGTCGGGATAGTAATTGCGCGGCGCGACGCGTTCTTGTGGCGCGTAGCCATACTCGTACATGGGCGGATGGGTTTGCGAGTGCGAGGGATAAGGATGGGGCGATTGGGACGCGGGCGCATGCTGTGCGTGGGTGTGTGGATAATGCAGATGCGAATGGTACATGTTGGGCGATGCCGACGACGCAGCGACGGCGCGTGGGGGAGGCGTCGACGACAGTGATTGACGCGCCGGCGGCGATTCAGGCTGGGTATTATCTGTTAACATGTGAATGTCCATGGGATGCCGATGGTGCGTCGATGACGACGATGCAGACGCTGACGCTGAGCGGATGTGGTTCTTTTTCACAAGAGGCGGCGACGGCGGCGCAATGTCCACATGTTCCTCCTTGATCGCCACCACAGGCGTCGTCAAGCGCGTTTCGTTGACCGTCAAGCGCCGTTTTTTGCTTGATCGCGCTAAAAAGAGGAAAAAGGGGGCGAAATAGAGAAAGTAGAGGAGAACGAAAAAAATGAGGAAAAAAGCGAGAAAAAATGAGAAAAAAATACACAATTTTTTTTTTTTTTGTTTCGACGTACCTGGTGCTTTGGGTGGTGGGGAGGATGCCTTTTTTTCCAATGGCTGCTTGTCCAATGGCTGCTTGTCCATTGGCTGCTTGCCCATTGGCTGCTTGTCCACTGGCTCCATTGGGTCCAATGCTTGCTTGTCCAATGCCTGCTGGACGAGCTGGGTAATGGCTGGCAAATCGAGGGCTTTTGCCAATTCGAGGCAGGATTGGCCCTCCTTGTTGCGGACATGAGGGTCGGCGCCTGCGGTCAAGAGCAGAGCGACGACATCGGGATGATCATTGTCAATGGCGTCATGCAGCGGTGTATCCTGGTCCATGCCCTTGGCATCCTTGTGTGCGCCTTTTTCAAGGAGCAAGCGGACAACGGCGGCATGGCCACGCAGCGACGCTTCGTGCAATGGCGTGTACCCGGCGTGGTCGGTCAGATTCGGGTTGGCGCCGGCACGCAGCAATTCGTCGACGGTGCTGGCATCGCCACGGATCGCCCACCGGTGAAGATGTGTGCGCCCGCACGTGTCTTTTTTCTGCAAATCGAGCTTGGACACATTCACCTTTTTCTTGCCTTCCAACACGGCCTCGACAGACGCTTCGCGCGACGACGCGTTTGATGGCTTGCGGCTGTGTGTTGCTTTTTTGGCATTGACGTTGCGGCGGCGCCCGCGCGTTGATCCCTTTTCATTGGCCATGGTCACGGGGGCTGCCGAATCGACGTCCATCGCGTCGTTTTTGTCATTTTTGTCGCGTGAATTGTCGTCAGTTTTCGCATTTTCGTCGGTTTTTGATTTTTTGTCGCGTTTTTCGCTCTTTTCGACGTCGTCGGTCGGCTCGAGGGACGAGGATCGGCGCTTTGCCCTTCGTGCTGCTGCGGTGGTGGGCGAAGAAGAGGAGGAAGAAGAGGCGGCACGAGCAGGGGTGGCGCGTCGTGCGGGTGGAGGGGTGTGATTCTGCTCGAGAGCTTCAAAGCTTTTCATGATGGCCGCAATTTTGCGTTCTTCGCGCGACAAGGGTTCGGAACGGGGGGCAGCGGCTGAGAGGGGCGACGGCTTCTTGGCGGAAGTGTTGATTTTGCGTTGCTTGCGCAAAGTGGTGAAGGTGACTTCGTCAATGGCATCGCTAGTGGCTCGCTGCTTGCGCTCATCGTCGATGCGAGCGGCCAAATCACGTCGGATGTCGACGTCGGTGGCCACGTCGTACGGCGTCTTTTCGGCATGGTCGCGTGCATGCAGATCGGCGCCATTTTCGAGCAAAAAGAGGACAATGGCCAAATGACCGGCACGACACGCATTGTGAAGGACGGTGGCGCCGGAAATGTCGACATGATTGACAATGGCGCCATGGCGTACAAGTGCTTGGACAATGGGCAAGTGGCCATGATGCGCAGCAACATGTAAGGGCGTCCAATGTTGCTCATTGTCCTCGGGGTTCGTATTCACGCCTTGCGCTAAAAGGTCCAACACCGCGAATTCGTCGTTTTTCTCGCAAAGCTTATGGAGCGAGGTACGGCCCGTGGAGCTATCCCGTGTCATGAGCTGATCCAACTGTTGTTGCTTTTTCTTGATGATCCGCTCGCATTGCACATTGTCGCACACGTCCAGAGGCTGCTCATGATCGGCATTGATCGCATACACGTCGGCACCGTGGTCAACAAGCAATTGCACCATGGGCGCAAATCCATTGGCGCATGCATCGTGTAAAGGCGTGTCATCGCCATAACCTCGCACATTCAACATGGCACCATGCGAAATCAGTACCTCGGCAACCTCCACTTGACCCTTTAACGCGGCTTCGTGCAAAGGCACCCACCCGGCATGGTCTTTAAAGTTGACATCCGCCCCCGAATCAATCAATTCTTGCACCTTGGCAACATTGCCCGATCCCGTGTACACAAACAGCTTGGTGCGACCCGCCTTGTCTGTGCGCTGTGGGTCCATGGACGATGGAATACGCCCCTGCTTGTTGTTGCTGCTGCTGCTTTTGCTATTTTTGCTATTTTTGCTGGTGCTGGTGCTGGTGCTGGTGCTGCTGCTCTTTGTACGACGGTGCTCGTCCTCTTCTTCTTCTTCTTCGTCATCGTCGTCTTCGTCGTCGTCGTCATCGTCGTCCGCCAGCTTGCGTGGCCGCCCCCGAGGCCGACGACGCTTCCCATTCAACGCAACTTCATCGTCGTCGTCATCGTCGTCGTCGCCTTCGCTCTCATGGGCGTCAAAATCAGCATCTTTGCGCTTTTTGTCGTGAACCTGCTGCGGCCGCGGCTGTTTCGGCCGCCGCCGCCGCGGTCCATCATCATCGTCGCTCACAGCCGCCGCGCGGCGCTCGGCAGACCGATCTCGCTTCAATTGCTCGTGATACTTTGTCAAATTGTCGTCGTCATCGTCCGAAGCCGCGGAAGACGACTTGCGCCGCGCAACAGTCGAATTGGCGTGCTCAGCGTGCTCGGAGGGCGTCGATGCGGGTATAGAGGAGGAAAGGAGAGGCATACAGGCTACAGTGGAATGGGAAAAAAAGAGACAATGAGAAAGAAAAAAAAAAAGGGAAGAAGGGGAAAAAAGAGTGAGAATGAGACCCGTTTTTTTTTCGTGCCCTTTTACTTTTCAGCGGCCGTACCGTGTACAAACTAAAACAAGAGGGGGATCAACCAAAAGGGATAAAGCACAAAAAAGGGGGAATATAAAACTAGGGAAAATAAAAAAACAAGGTGAGTCGCCACTCTTCAAGGAATTGCCGCAGCGCGAATACATACCAGATGAACAGCGAGAAGAAAGAATGGGGGGTTGGGGGGAGAGGGGAAACGGAGAGTGAGTGTGACCTGACAAAAGTGAGAAAAAAGAAAGAGCACAAAGAAACCAATGTGAGCAGAAACAAAAAAAAAAGTGGCAACGACCAAGCGGTGGCAAATGAGTAAGGCGAAACCACTTACAATGGGGAGTGTGGGACGTTTTGTACGAATACAGAATGAGGAGGTGAAAGTGATAAAAAAGAAAATATGACGCAAGGGGAAAGAGAGAGGGAAAGAAGAAGAAACAAAAAAAAAAAAAAAAAAAACCGGGACGACAATCGCCTTTCTTTTTTATTTCAAGCCAATCAGATTGCGCCCAATTTGGTCACAGCCCTTTCTCGATCCAAAACGCGGGTCACATGATCACCCCCGATCCTTGCCTTCCTAGCGGACGCGCATGCTTGGCCCAGCGCCCGCCCTCCTCCTCCCCCAAGAAAATGCCTGCGTCTCCTTGGGCCAGCGTGAGCTGATCTTTTTTTTTTCTTCCGCGGCCACCCATGCTTGCGTCACGTACAAAATACAAAAAAAAGCGCTGTTTTTTTTGTTTTGCACCTGACAACTTGGCAAGCCCCAGCTTGGTGTCAAGTGGGACATGCTTGTCTTTTGTCCACATCACCAGATGAGCCCCTCATCAAAGGCTTGGATGCATTTGCCTCCGATCTCCTTGAATAATTTACGCTCACTTTTTTTTTATATTTTACAATGGCGTGATGTTGGATGAACACGTGCTTCATCACCCACCCTTGAATACGCTAGAATAAGACGAGAAAGGTCAGGGCACGCCATCCTAAAGGGATTCACACACGCTAATGCATGGAATTCTTGCAAAACCAACATTTTCAAGCTAAAATCGTCGACTTGGTGAGTCGAGCAACCAATGGAAAAAAGCACATGACGGGCGCTCGGAATGGGCGTGCCCAAAATGGAAGCCCAGTGGACCGCATACTCCTGAGCTCACAATGGCAACAACCAGACAAAACCGGCCAAAATCAGTCATTATGATACTCGACAACAATCCAATGCAATATCTCTGAAATGCCGCATCATGCAACAAGCAGGGAAGCAAAGCATACGCATGCCAAGTTGGATGCGCGGCAAGCTCACGCCATGCCGGCCAAACACCGGAAAAACACCAAATTGAAGTTCATTGGATCCATGGCACGCGCGGTAGTGACGCAATCTCTTTCAGATTTGAACGTGCTGTGTTTCTTGCTCATTGAATCTCATACACAAAGTTTGGAGGAGCCAGTGTAAGTTTCGAGGTAGAAAGATATGTAGTGTTCATTTTAGCCATTTTGTCAATGAAAGCTTGTCACCCCGGCGCCGCCAAACTTCCAAACGCGCCCTGCCGAGATGCAAAACGTCAGAATCCTCGAGTGGAATTCGATTTACATCGGTTGCATGCAATTGGACGCGCGCTGCACGCAAATCAAATTTTGGTCGCGACGAGCGTCCAAACCGAAAATGGAAAAATCAGGTCGCCAAAGTACTGCCAAACTTGAACACAAGAGCGTCCGCACGGAGAAACCACCAAAAAGATCAAAAAAGAGTGGGATCCATCTGCTGGTTGTCGAGCAATCCGTCGTTTTCGATTAAATTTCAACGTGGAATTGCACGGGTAAAACGCGTCATAGAGCCGCGTCGACGCGTCCATTAGCAAGAGAGGCGCCAGACGCTTGGATTTGAAAAGGAACAGGCGCGTCTCACTCGAAGTCTGACGCGGTTTATAACGCGTTCAATTTGTCCCGCAAGCAGTCTAGTCGCATCCATTCTGCCTGGAACGCGTTTCTTCCAATGACCTTTGATAGCACATATGCAGCAGCCCGTTCTCTTTCTGGTGATCCGCATTTCGAGGTTCTGCGGCCAATTTTCGTCGACTTTTAATTGAGGTGAAAAAAGACGCAAATTCCATTTTACGCGACGACCAGTCGATGGACCCCAGGTTTTTATTGCTTTTCTGTCAGTTTCTAGAGAGAATTTACCATGTGGTTGAATGGCGTGGCGATCGGGGGACTCAAATTTGCCCGTTTGAAAATCCTCGACTGCACCCCTTGGAAAACTCCAGATTTTCGAAAATGGCCATTGCGCCCCGTCTAGTGATGGAAGTGGAGCAAGAATAGGCTCAAACGAACGAGAAAAGAAGCCGCTTCGGTATGACGCGTTGTTAAATCACTGGGCAACAAACAATACACAAATTATCGCGATTTTTGCGATTTTTTTTCGACGCCCATACACTTCGACGCGCCATACTCTTATACAACAGACAATGACCCACATACAGTATCAAAAATCATCTTGGCATATCTGGTCCCCCATCAGGCCAGGTAAGATTCACCTGACAAGCATTTGACGGCGGCACATTTCAAAACGTTCCACTTTTATTATTAATTTAAAAAAAATTGGATGATTTTTTTCACCAATAAATCTTTTCTGGGAAATACTTGGCAATGAGCTGCTGATAGTAGGGGCGCAGGGTGTCGACATCAGGGACGTGGTCGGCTTTTGAGTACAGATCATACTTGTTAAACACTTTTACCCATTTCATCAAGAGGTGGTCCTCATCGTTCATGAGCCATTGGTATTCACCGGCGGTGTGACAGGCGTAAAAAGAATGGTAGCGAATCACGTAGGCGGCTTCCTCGGGAAGATGGTCCTTGACAACATGGTAGAGATACTCGTCGTGGCCAAAGGACATGTGGACGCGGTCCAGACCGCAATTGGGCTCGTAAATGCCGTGCTTGGACTGGTAGGCGGACACGCGTGCATCGGGATTGGCGTCAAACAGGTCGCTGTACACGATCTTGTCCGAGAAGGCGCATCCCACGGGGTTGGTGTCGCCAACAACCGACCATTGTGGCACGCCCTGCACCGACAAATACTTGCCGCAATCGTGAATCAAGCAAGTCAGCACCATCCAATCAGGTTGGCCGTCTTGGCGCGCCGCCTCCGCGGATTGGAGCGCGTGCATGATTTGAGGAAGCTCCGTGTCCGGATCAGACTCGTCCACAAACGAATTGAGAATCTCAAGCACCTGCCACACGCCAAGAAGCGTTTTGTTCGCCCGATCGCGCCGACAATACTTTTTCTTCATATCCAGCACATGCGCCACCGTCTGCTTGGCATGATGCTCCTTGTAAAGCGCCTGCACTCCATCCTTGGCATCGTCATACACACGAAACGTTTCAGCTGCCTTTTTCGACTGGAACCCTGTCACTAGACCGCCCGCCATATTTGTTGTCTGGTCCGCCATCAAAGGGGCCACGAGATCTTGCAGGCTCCGCATCCCGAGGAATCACAAAAATAAAAAAAAAATAAAAAGAAAAAAGAGGGCACTTTTTCAAAAAAAAAAAAAAAAAAAGGACATGGGTGGGAAACAAGTGGCCCCCCTTTTATGCTTTTGCAAAAAGTTTCGGCTTTGCACCGTGGTAAAAATAAAAAAAAAATCTCCTGCACGCGCATGAAACTCTCTTTTACAAAATGGCATAGATTAAATCGGGGATGGCGCGCACCATCGCTGCAGCAGACAGGTTGCCTACGTACCAGGGCGCCTTTTTTTTTTCTTTTAGCACATCGGCACGATCGCGTGTCGTTACACGCGTTCTTATTTTTAAAATGTGCCGCCACTCATGCCCCTGCATCCCGCGGCTCCCACATTCGCCTCCCCCCGACGCGTCACAGCATAAGGTCTCTCATGTGAAGAGCCCAGTCAAGCTTGCTCTCTGCCCAAGACGCGAGGACCTCCCAATTGCACCCATCCTCGCCTCCAATTGCATTCTTTCTGGCCCAATTGCATCCCTTCATGCCTAATTGCACTCCTCTTGGCCCAATTGCTCTTCCCTAGGCCCAATGGCAACGCAATTGTACTCGCCAAGCTTGCAATGACATCCCGGTTGCACACAGTCGTGCTGCACAAGATCAGAATCACGGCAAAAAAAATCGCAGTAGAGAGCCATCAAGGGAAACCCTCACCTTTTTTGGTCCGCTTTTGTTGTCCACTCATCAGCAGCAAGCAACAATGAGGCTCGGATAAAAAAAACAACTTGCACGACAAAAAGATGGAGCGCATGGCAAAAACATAAAAAAAGGCGCCTTGGATTGAATTGGCTGTCGATCTTTGGCGCAATTAGCGCCGGATTTTTGTTGGACCGGCTTGCTGCTATGCTGAGCTGCGGATGGCTGGCCATTTGGACTTTAGCCAATCGTTTCCAGGCACCCAATGTCGGCAAAATTGCTTCCGTAAAAGGCAAACTCCAATTTTTTCGTAGCTTGCTTCTTGTTTCTCTTTCTCTTTTTTCCTCCTCCTAATAATACACACCCCCACCCGGCTACCCCCCATGGACGAGGGCGAGAAAAAATCAAAGAAACCCGAGAGTAAGCACGCATAAACGACGAATTGACGGACAAGGCTCACTTTTATCCTTTTTTTTCTTCTGTTTTTGCTTGCAGACGGGCCCTTTCGACAACAACGTCTACCAGCATGGCAGCCCGTGCTGATCCCTCGCACGACGCTGCCAACACTCTTCATTTTTGGCATTCTTTTCTGTCCAATTGGCGGTTTGCTCTATTGGAACAGCGGCAAGGTAAGAAAAGAAAAGGGCTTTTCTTTAAAAAAATAAAAAGCGTGCAAGGCCTCATTTTTTTTTATTGTGCTTTTTCAGGTGGACGAAATCATGATCAACTACAGCCATTGTGCACAATACCCTCAGCCTGTGTACCTCGCCCCCAGTCTATATTCTTACCAGTTTGGTAGCGACGTTGACGTGTCGACCATGGAAGCGCCGGCCTACCATGTGCAAAACGCGTCGTCGTACATTGACCCGACGTGGCCCAATCCCAACAACCTGTCGATCCCGCAATGCATCATTGATTTCACCGTGCCGGCCTCGATGCCAAGCCCAATTTACTTGTATTATCGCCTCACCAACTTTTACCAGAATCACCGCCTCTACGTCAAAAATTACGACCCGAATCAGCTTCTTGGCGACCCCACGTCAGGCTCCACGTTCGACTCGAATTGCGGCCCACTCAACAAAAACGACAAGGGCCAATACATCTATCCTTGTGGCCTGATTGCGAACTCGATGTTCAATGGTAAAAAAAAAAAAAAGAGAGAGAGAAAAATGGCCATGGTGAGACACACGCGCTGACACGTCCCATTTTTAAAATAGACACGGCATCCAATTTCACGAATTTGGCCGGCAATCAGCAATATATTCTTTCAACAACCAACATTGCGTGGCCCACGGACAAGCAAAAGTATGGCGTGACGCGCTACAGCATCGACCAGATCGCGCCGCCACCCAATTGGGCTCAAAGGTATCCCAATGGCGCGTACAGCGCGCAATATCCGCCCCCCGACCTCACCACCATGGAACGCTTCATGGTCTGGATGCATGTCGCTGCATTGCCCGATTTCCGCAAATTCTGGGCGCGCAATGATCACGATGATCTCCAGGCTGGCCGATGGCGTGTCACCATTGACATGAGTAAAAAAAAAAAAAAAAAAAAGGGGGGAAGAAGATGACGCAAAAAGCATTAACAATGTGTTTTTTTCTTAAAACCAGACTTTGATACCTTGGCCTATGAGGGCTCCAAATGGCTCGTCTTGACCACGACCACGCCTCTGGGCGGCCGCAATCCATACCTTGGCATTGCCTACTTGGCAATTGGCGGTCTCTGCTTACTGCTTGGTTTCATCTTCTCTGTGCGACATTTGATCAAGCCAAGGTAACATTTAAAATACAGACAGGGCTGCGCGCGCGCGCGCATTGGCGATCCAAATGTTGACACACGTCTCTTTTTTATTTATTTTTTAGGAAACTTGGCGATGAGAGCTATTTGTCGTGGAACCAGCCTGGTGGCGGGCTGCCCAAGAATAAGCGCGCCGAACATCTGCACAATGAATAGACTTTTCCGCACTTTTTGCATGATTTTCCTTGTAGCCCACGCCCTGGATGGCCCTCCCTCTCCTTTTTTGTGTCAGCACCCACTGAAGTGTTTCAACAAAAACAAATAAAACGTGTATTTGCTCCCTTTTTTTCAAAAGAATTGTCTCCTTGAGCTTTTTTTTCTTCTTCCTTGCGTCTCTTTTTCATCACCCCTCCCGTTTTCGATTCATCATGGCACATTGCAGCACATGTCTGCTGCTTCTGCTCGTGTTTTTAAAGGCGTCCCTCGGTGCTCAGCCATTTTGCGAAAGAGGATTCAAACCGGCATCTGGCGCCGATTATCAGATAGACCTGTCCAAATTGAACAAGTAAGAGGGAGAAAAAGGGGTGTTTGCTAGTGTGGGCGGTTGTGCTGCGCTCGACGAGGGGCAAAACAAGCTGACAATGGGGCTATAGAGAGGTTCAATTGACGCAAGAAGCAGATACACATCCGAGCAAGACTTCCAATCAGTGGCAGATCAACGTGTGCGATGCACTGCCAGCACGAAAAGATGAAAACGACTGCGACACGGGCACCGTAAGACCATTTGCCATCGCATTTTCGCCCCGTGTTTCGCTCATTTTACTTTTTTTTTTTTTGCGGTGCCTTCAATTCTAGTATATATGCCATCGACTTGTGTACATCAAAAATTCGGAAGAATACGTGGCCGTTGTGCAGAGCATTGCGGGCGACTTTAAGGAGTAAGGAAGAAATGGCGCGGATTTTGCCCCCAAAAGCGCGTGTCACCATTCTCTCGCGTGCGTCTGACACTTTTTCTTTTTTTTGTGCACGCAAGTTCCGCGATCAATGCTAATTTCCAGCTCATTGGCGATCGCACCGATTTGTCACAAGGTAAACGCAAAAAAAAAAAAAAAAAAATACGGAAAGCATTCGTTTCACCGTTTTTCTGTGCAAACATTTCATTTATAGCGGGCACACAGTTCTCACTGGTGCTCAATGGTGGCCGGAACGAGCAAGGGCAGGCGCAGTCAGCATCCATTACCTTAGAGTGTGACCCCGCACAAGATAGAAATGTAAGAATTCAGCACAAATGGCACTGGCATGGCACAATTGGCGCCGACATTGCGGAAAAAGACTGCTTGACAATGGCGTCGCACTGAACACAAGAGGGGGAGCGCGTGGGTGAAGAAAAGCCGGGCGCGCAGCTAAAAAAGAAAAAAAAAAATGAAGAAAAACGTGGCGCGAAAAAAAAAAAAAAAAAGGCGGACAAAATGCGGATCGGAGATGCGCCGAACGGAACGGCAGAACAACGGCCCATTTGCCCAATGTGGTGCTGGGAGGAAACAATGAAAAGCAAAGCGCAAAGCGCAAAAAAACAAAAAACAAAAAAAAGAGCACCATTGGGCGCCACGAATGACCGGCAAATTCACCTTTTTGCTTGTTTTTGTAGGCCGAGCCGTCAACACCGGCCTTGATCTCCTATCAGAACAATGTTCTCACCCTGCATTGGAAGACGGTGCATGCCTGTGGCTATTTGCCCAGCCAGGAACCTCCTCCCAATTCAGGAAATGACTCGTCAGCATCTTCCAGCGGATTCTGGCGCTTCTTGAAAATGTAATGGGCGCTTGCCACCCCAACAGCTGGCACCTGATCCTTGGATCCTTGCGGACACTGACGCTTTTGCGCCCTTTTTTTTTTTTTTTTTTTACACACCCTGGCCATAGAATCTTCTATCTTGGCCTCATCTACTTTGTCGGTGGGGCCATTTACAATCGCATTGTCTACAATGCGCGAGGCCAGGACTTGATCATCCATCGAGGCAAGGCAAAAAAAACAAAAAAAAAAAGAAAAAGGGTCGTCAGCAATCCGCTCACGCATTTTTTTTCTTTTTTTTTTTGGCAGACTTTTGGCTTGATTTGCCTTTTGTCATCAAGGTAAAGTTGCCATTGATCTGATTTTAGCGGTCTGACGATTAAGGTATCTCCACGTTTTTCTGATCATAGGACCATGTGTCGCGCGGCATCGACGCCCTTTCCAGCAGACGACGAGGCGGCAGCGGCTATGTGGCCGTGTGATTTCCCGTCCAGCGACGTTTTTCTTTTTTTTTTTGTACGCATTGCTCACCCTAATTGTCTCCTCCCTCACATACACACACAAATGATTATAAAACAGCTATTTTTATTGATGATAAAAGTTGGTATGGTACTGACAATGTATTGGCAAATCAAAAGAGAGAAGGGAGAGGATGGGCATGAGAGGGAAAGGAGAGAAAGAAAGAAAAAAAGAAAAAACGATTTATGAAACGACGACAAAGCGGTCCTTGCAACGCTTGAACGTGGCATAGATGGAGCATTTGCCATGCTCTTGTTCTTGTTCTTGGAATTGTTGCTCTTGCTGCTGCTGCTTTTGTTGCTGCTGCTGCTGCTGCTGCACACAGTATTGAGCGACGTATTGTTGGACGACGGCGCACACGTAGGTCTTCATGTAGCGGTGCGCAACGGCCATGGGATATCTGAGGAGCTGGATGGGGCAAGGCGCAGGGGTTGCATCGTTGTTGTAGTCGTTTGTCAAGGTGGAAGCATCGTCCGAGGCATCGTACATGGTTTCATCTTGATCGTCATCGTACGTGATGGCCTTTTGTGTGTGGATGGTGGTCATGGCCGCTTGCAACGACGGCTCAAGCAGCTCCCAGACCTTGAATGCTTCCTTTTCGCTAGGTGCATCGGCTTGGATGGCCGCGGGAGACAGATTCAGGCGTAACAAATCATCCGTGGACAAGGACATGGTGTGGCCGACGACAATGGACATGAGTGCGGGCGCAAGCAACGGGTAGCGATGGAAAACATCCATGACGTTCATGTTGGCGGCCGTGGCATCGCGTGTTTTGCCGGCCAATGGTGCCGACAAGTCTGGCAACAGCGCATGCGACAAGAACATGTTGAAATTGGGCCACATCGGGTCCATGCCGAGCGGCGACGTGCCCATGATGGTCAGATCCGTCGTGGTCGTGGGCGACGGCGTCGCATTGCTGCTGTCGGACGACCCCGACGACGTCGTGAACAAGTCGTCCACGGAAACGAGCGTCCCAGAGGCAGGGTCGAGCGACGATGTGGGTGGGGTTGTGGCAGGCATCGAGTGAGGCGGCGTCGTCGTCGCAGGAAGTGGATTCATCGCCATCGGGTGCACGCCTTGCTCATAAAGAACAAGGTCAAGGCGCAATTGCTGGTTGGTCTCGCGGAGCACTTGCATTTCCTTGCGCAGCGTGGCCAATTCCGCACGAAGCTGGTCATTCTCGTGCTTGGAATCGTTCAATTGCTCCTCAATGGTCTCAATGTACTCTTTTTTTTTTTTAAAAAAAAAAAAAAAAAAGATAAAAAGAATGAGTCGATGTGATACAAAAATATAGGATAGGCATCCACCGCATGGATTCCCACCAGCCTCCTTAAATTTTCCATTGCCAAGCACCAAAAAAAAAAAAGGGACCCCATTTGCCTTTACCCTTTCGTCGATTTCTAAAGTTCCTCGCTGAGATTTTGTTGCGAAGTTGACGTCGCTCCTTGGGAGACATGGACTTTAGCTGATGCTCAGGCACTTGGTCGGTCATTGTGGGTCGGAAATCGAGCTTTCCGGAAAAGGCCTCGTTGGTGTGAGGCGCCTTGGCCTTCTTGGCAGGCGTCGCTGCCCTGTTGGCCGCTGGCATGGGTGTGTCAAAGAAGGATGCATTATCGGGAAGCGAGAAAAACAAGTCGCTGGGCGTCTCGTCGTTGGACTCGAGCTTCAATATCCAATCAAGAGTATTGGAAGACATGGGGGAAAAGAAAGGGGGAAAAAAATTCGGGTTGGAGAGAAAAAAAAAAAAAAAGCAAGGAAGAAAGACAAAAAGGGACATTCGAGCGGATCCAATCAATAATCTCTTAAGATTTCAAACGCCGCTCCTTGCCAATGCCGGCCGGGAGGTCGGCAATTGAAACAGAGCCACACTTTCCTGCCCTCGCTTTTGCCCATTTCTTCCTCTTTCGCTTCTGTCGTCTTGATCAGCACGCTTATTATGCCTTCCAACGGCGGATCACCCGGAAACCAGCCTGCAAAGAAGCTCTCGTTTGGCAACAAGCGGGCCAATGCCTTTGCGCAAGGAAACAACAGGCCAAAACTCGGATTTGGCGATGATGACGACGACGACGACACTCAACACCACCATGAGGAGCTTGTGCAAGGTTTCGAGGACAACAAGCTTAAGCCGTAAGTAACCAAGAACGCGCGCAGACGTGGAAATTCGTGCAGAATGGCCGGTAAACGCGTAAACCACCGGGATTTCCCCGCATTTCATGGATGCGACCGGTGTGTCTGGGCGCTTACGTGTCACGTTTTGCCAGTCGAAGCATGAGAGTGAGAGATGCCGCAGTCCAGGAGGGGGGTCACAAAAAAAAAAGAGAGAAAAAGCGCGGAAAACTTTAAAAAAAGAAAAAGAGAGAAAAAGAGAGAAAATGCGAAATTGCCAGAGAACAAGGAAGCAATGGACTGATTTGCACTCTCTTTTTAATTCGTTTCTAGTGTGTACGAAAAGAAAAAAGCCAAGCCATTGACGATTGCACCGCTGGCCAACACGGATTTCCGCGCATTGGCCAAGAAAAAGAAGGATTTGTTTGTGCCATCTCAGGGAAATCAAGAGTCATCGACACAGCACGAGGTCATGACGCAACCGACGACAGGCTATGGGCTACAAGTGCCCAATTCCACAAGACAGCACGCGACAGCGACCGAATCCGAGGAAATAATTGTTTCCACGCCCCAAGAAAAGGATATCCCGCAAGACAATCCCAAATCCTTGGATTCCCAAGCCGTTGACGCCATTTTGCATGGTAAGTCGCCATAAAATGATCGGACCAAACAAAGCAAAAGATGCGATCGGCTCATGCATCTTTTTTTTTTTTAAGACGTGACACATGGCAAAGATGGCAGCGACGACGATGAGCACGCCAATTTGGTGATCCCAAGTAGTCAAGATGAAGCTGCTGCTTTCCGTCAAGACGTTGCAGACCGCGCGGATGATACCACTCTCGAAACATACGAAAAGATCCCCGTCGACGCCTTTGGCGAGGCCCTGTTGCGCGGCCTTGGCTGGAACAAGGGCGAGGGCATTGGTCGTAATCGCATGAACACAACGTAAGTCATTGGTCTTACGGCAGATCAAGATAATATGTCCATCAAAAGCCAAAAAAAAAAAAAAAGGAAAAAGGAAAAAAAAAAGAAAGAAAAGGAAAAAGGCGCGATCTTTTTGCGCGATGGTGTGCTTTTTTTTTGCTGATGGCACAGACCCAGCAACTCATGATCTTTTACTTGATATAGTGCCCCCGTCGCCGCGCCTCCAGTCAAGCAACGTGAAGCATTACTTGGTTTAGGCGCCAAACCCCAAGATGAGCCGAATGATCGACGCGACGCCAAGCAGCGGTCATCGTCCAAGCGCACCGCCTACGAGTACAAGGACACCAGCCTGTTTAAAAAGATCTCAAAGAAACGCTACGACGACGATGTCAGCAGCAGCGACCGATCTGATCGACACAGCAGCAGCAAAGAAAGCAGCCGCCATAGCAGCAGAGAAAGTAGTCGCCACAGCAGCAGAGACAGCAGCCGTGAAAGAGGCAGCAGCAGTAGACGCGATCGTGACCGTGATCGCGATCGTGATGGCCAAACTTCCTCTTCATCTCGCCGACGCAGCAGATCAAGATCACCATCTCGCCGCTCACGCCCCTCCTCCTCATCAAGCTCGTCCTCACGGCACCGATAAATCCATTTGCATCCCAAATAGACTTTTTTTTTTTGTTCCCATCTTTTGTCCGTGGGGTATGATACACACTCTTTTGATTTTTTGATCACGCACTCCATCTTTTTTTTTTTTTGTTCCCCCCATCCCATCAACACTTGCCACTTTGTGTTCCATCTCGTGGACACACAACCAGGCCTGCCTCCAAAAAGGCAAGTGAGTGATTGCCCAATGTCTGGAAATAAAAATGTAAAAAAAAAAAAAAAAAAAAAAAAAAAACGAAAAATTAAGCTTATTTTTTTTTGCAAATGGACGTCTTGGAAGCAACAGAACGTTGGGTCATGTTGCGTGATATGCGCGCGAAATTCAAAAGAGCGGAAAACAAAAACGATTGTCAGCAAAAAGGCGATCAATTGTTCAGCGGTGACCTCATTGATTGCGCTTGGATCGCGGTTCTGATGGGCTGGAAATTGAAACCCAGGAAAGCTCGTGTCCCAAACAGCTTGGCTTGCGAAGCGATGGCGCAATCGGTCCACTGGGTTGCTACATGATTATTACCCGTTATGGCTCAATGCCTTTTTTTTTTGTGGGCCATGTATAAAAGCTTGCCCCTTTCCACTTTTTGGGTTGTCTTTTTTATCATCTGTTGCTTTTTTTCATTTCTCTTTTTTATTTTCTCACTGTTTGCCTGTGTCTTTTTTGAAACATGACCGTGACAGCGACACAGCAGGTGAAAGAGGGCGAAATCTTCATCGATTACGACAAGGAATCGGTGCGTAAAGAATTGGCAACCACCGCGCACAAGCTGCCTGGCTACGCCAAAGATTATGTTATTGGCCTCTTCCCGGTGTTCCAATGGATCCATCGCTACAATGTGCACGTAAGTAAAGAAAAAAAAGCGCATTTTCGGCTCAAACCACGGGCTTTTGCCATGCAAAAAGGCTACAATTTTGCTCACGCGCTTGCCCCCCACTCGGCTCACCTCCTTTTTTTAATTGCATTGCAGTGGCTGATCGGTGATCTCATTGCCGGTATCACTGTGGGCATTGTCATTGTGCCTCAGTCCATGGCCTATGCCAAGATTGCTCAATTGCCTCCCCAATACGGTCTCTAGTAAGTTTTGACACGCACAAGTTTACGTCCGCGGAAAAAAAAGCGTCGATTGCCGTTCATTGCGACTCACCCGCCTCTCGGTTAAATTAGTACCGGTTTCGTGGGTCTCTGCATTTACTGCTTGTTCGCCACTTCAAAGGATATTTCCATTGGCCCCACTGGTAAAAAAAAAAAAATAATAAGCATGACCCCGCCTGTGTTACGCCTTGTCACTCACATCCAATTTGCTCATCCAGCCGTCATGTCTCTGCTTGTGGGCCAAACCATTACACGTGTCACCGCCGCCAATCCCGAAATCACGCCTGAACAGATCGCCGTCGCCTTTTCGCTCATGACCGGTGCCATTGCCATGTTCATTGGTCTCGTGCGATTGGGTATCCTCGTGGACTTTATTCCTGCACCCGCCATTGCGGGCTTCATGGTACGACACACGCGTGAAAAAATGCGTCTTGGTTGCTTAGCTCACGCTTGTTTTTATTTTTTTTTGTTCCTGCTTAGACGGGCTCGGCCATCACCATCACCATTGGCCAATGGCCTGCACTCTTTGGATTGAGCTCGCGCATCAACACGCAAGACTCAGCTTACTTGATCTTTGGTCATTTCTTCCAAAATCTACCCTACACCAAGCTTGACGTTGCCTTTGGCCTCGTGGGTCTCTTTTGGCTTTATGGCGTGAGCTATGGCTGCCAATACTTCACGCGCCGCTACCCCCAGTACAGCATGCCGCTCTTCTTTTTCAGCATCCTGCGCAATGGCTTGCTCGTCGTCGTCGGCACGGCCATTGCTTTCGCCATCTGCAAGGACAAGGCCACACCACCCATCAACATCATCAAGACCGTGCCCAGCGGCTTCCAGGCCATGGCCGTCCCCACCACCACTGTCGACATCATTGCCGACATTGCCTCGTCCTTGCCCTCGGGCGTCATCATCTTGATTTTGGAACACGTCGCCATTGCTAAATCCTTTGGTCGCGTCAACAACTATACCATCAATCCTGACCAGGAAATCATCGCCATCGGCTTCACCAACATCTGGGGCTCCTTCTTTGGGTAAAAAAAACCATCAAAAATCCAACAAAAAATCGAAAAAATATCTCATCTTTTTCTTTTTTTTTCGTGTTTGCAGTGCCTATCCCTCGACGGGTTCGTTCTCTCGCACGGCCATCAAGGCGCGCTCCGGTGTGCGCACGCCCATTGCTGGCATCTTCTCTGCCGCCGTGGTGGTGCTTGCTCTGTATGCCTTGACGCCTGCGTTTTACTACATCCCCAATGCTATTCTTGCTGCTGTCGTCATCCACGCCGTCGCGCCACTGGCTTCAGGCCCCTCGTACGTCAAGCGTCTGGCGGCCGTCAGCTTGTGGGAGCTGTTTGTCTTTGCTGCCGCCGTTATTGTCACCTTTTTCTCCACGGTCGAATATGGCATCTACGTGTCGGTGTGCTTGTCCATTGTGATTTTGCTGTTCCGCATTGCGCGTCCTCGTTTCTGGGCGCTTGGCCGCGTCCCGCTCGCTTCGGACGTCCCCAAGACCGAGCCTGCGCAGCAGCGCTATTTGTATGTTTCGTCGCAGCACCCCTCGCTTGGCAAATTCGTCGAACCCTTGCCGCAGGGCGTCCTCATGTGCCGTGTCGAGGAGTCGTTCACGTACCCCAACTCTGGCTACGTCGTGGACCGCATCGTCGCCTACTGCAAGGACCAGACGCGTCGCGGTGGCGCCATTCCCAAAAAGAGCGAACGCCAATGGAACGACGCCTCCAATGCCGCCGACGATGCCGCGCGCTCCAAGCTTCCCCTGCTGCATGCGCTCATCCTTGACTTTGCCAGTGTCAATCGCCTGGATTCCAGCGGTCTGCAAGCCGTCGTCGATGCGCAAACGGCACTCAATCGCTTTGCTGGCCATCACGTCGAGTTCCACTTTGTCAACATTACCCATCCAGCCATCCGCCAGTCGCTCCTCGTCGCAGGCTTCGGCACCCAGCCCGTCAAGGGCCATGAGCACCGCGCACAAGAAATCCTGCCCGTCGTCCCCGTTTCCATGGATGGACCCCAGCAAAACCCTTCCACATCGCAATCCCGCACCTCCTCCGAGGACGTCGAGAGCAATTACGATGAAAAGTACAATCTGGACCACGTCGAAACAAAGAATGCCTCAAACGCCACGCTTGCCAATCCCATCCCCGTACCAAAGGACGTCTACCCGTTCTTCCACTGGTCGGGTGACGACGCCGTCAATGCCGCACTGCGTACACTGCCCTTGCGCGAAACCACCACCCTCGCCACCGTTGAAATCCAGGAAGATGACAACATCAGCGAAAAGCAATCGGCTTAAATTGTATCCTGCCACCCCCCTCTTTTTTTTATTTTCGATAATTCATATACCATCCCTATCTTGTTGTCATCCATTTATTTCACATTTTCAATGTAACACTATGCGTCTGTATGCAAAATAAACAAACATCCCACTTCTTGTAGATTACATTATTGCATTGTCACATTCTGGGTCAAGTCAAAAAAGGAGGAGCCGCGCGAGCCTTCGAAAAAAAAAAATTGCGTCTCCAGAATTCCGCGAAACTTGCATGCAATATGAAGCGCATGGAGGAATCACGAAAAAGACAAACAAAGAGCGAAGATCCATCTGCTGGTTACGTAACGAGCAATGAGCGATTTTTTATTCAACTTCAGCGGCGAATGCCACGGGACAAACGCGTCTTTTGAGGTCGCGCCATCGCGTCCACCAGCAAGAGAGACGCCATGAGCATGGATTTGACTACAGTACTGTACAGTACTGTACAGTGCCCTACCAAAAAAAAGTTTCGCTGTGCATAATTCTCTGCACTGCAAGGTATCAATTAATCGCGTTAATCTCTGCTGTATTGATCAGTAATGGCTCCAATGACATGAAATTTTGTAGGAACAATGATTTAAAAGTAAAAAAAACAATTCTAAAATTATGAAATGGCTATAGCAAGCGGGTTTTGAAATAGACCAAAAAAGGGGTACCTGACGCGTCACGCGACGCGGCGCGTACCTACGCGTATACAGTACAATGGCCTGTGGAGATGAAATGGCATTATGAACAACATCTCCAAATTTTTCTGAGACGAGTGTTGTAATGGTGTCTGATTGTATTCTATGGATCAATTTCATGTTAAATGTACCACCTCGATGCTATGATCGAATAATGTAAAATCATCATGTGACACGCGTCACGCGTCAGGCGCATCTGAAATAACAATTTTCATCTCTGCTATTTAATTTTAATACCTATTTGGCTTAAAACTGTTGAAATTATTTAATTTGAAGGGCTAGAATAGGCTGCTATCAATTGCTTGACCAGCAGAAATACTACGACCCATGTTAAGAAGAAAATCGCGATTTTTGACGCGTCTGACGCGTGAACGCGTCACATAATATTTTACATTTATCGATCACAGCACCGACGTGATGCATGTAACATGAAATCGATTCATAAAATACAATCAGACACCATTACACTCGTCTCAGAAAAATTTGGAGATATTTGCTGTATTTACCTGCTTTACAGAGCTTGATTTAATAAGAAAAGCCTAACATACGCTTGGTCTGTCAACGAAAGAAAGCATAAGCGCGTCTTAAACGCGCTCAACGCGTCAATGCGTGTGCAAGCAGCGATCAAAGAATTAAAATGCTGACTTGTTGCCGCAATTGGATCTTTCTCATGCCGCTCCTCTAAGCGGGCATTGCCCAATTGGGTAATGCTCCCGCTCTGCTCGTCACAAAAGCCCGCTGTCGGCTGGTCATCTCCTTTTACCGCTTTTTCATGCGTTTTGGAAGAATGCGCATCTTCCTCCATCTCGGTCTCTGTACGCATCATCACATTGTCTCAGATGCTTAAGTAGAAACACACCCTCACGGTTTCATAGCCTGCTTTGATCACCAAGTGATCAATGCCTTTTGAGAAACAAAAGAAAAAAAAAAAAGAAAAATGGCCTGTCCGTGCCAAACATTGCATGTTGGCACACACGACTCGAACCATTATGTTTCTCGCACTTGCGCACCAAGTGAAACAACACGGTGCTTGCAAGCATTGGCATGTTTGAATCCTCTGGGATGGGCATAACGTTTTGTTTGAGATCTGCGCGGCCATGTCTTGGTCTCACGCCCCTGTTTCCTTATTCAGACGCCGCGACAGCTTCATTTTACGCGTCTGCGCATCTAGCCTATCCGTCTAGGCATTTTTCATTTTTGTATAAATATCGAGATCTTTTCATTTTAATAAAAGACTTACTTCATTCTCGTTATTCTTAACGTCTCTATCTTTTTCACCCTTTTTGCTCAAAAGCTACCCCATATTCTTCAATATTGTTCTTCATAATGCCATTTCATCTCCACAGGCCATTGTATACGCGTAGGTACGCGTCGCGTCGCGTGACGCGTCAGGTACCCCTTTTTTGGTCTATTTCAAAACCCGCTTGCTATAGCCATTTCATAATTTTATCATAGAATTGTTTTTTTACTTTTAAATCATTGTTCCTACAAAATTTCATGTCATGGAGCCATTATTGATCAATACAGCAGAGATTAACGCGATTAATTGATACCTTGCAGTGCAGAGAATTATGCACAGCAAAACTTTTTTTTTTTGCTAGGGCACTGTAGTACAGTGCCCTACCAAAAAAAAGTTTACACTTTGGCTATTGCTCCACAGTGTGAGATGTCAAGCAATCACGTTAATATGTTCTGTATTGATCAATAATGGCTCAAATGACATGAAATTTCGTAGAAACAATGTTGTAAAAGCATAAAAACAATTTTAAAATTATGAACGGGCTATAGCAAGCGGATTTTGAAATAGACTAAAAAAGGGGTACCTGACGCGTCACGCGACGCGACGCGTACCTACGCGTATACAATGGCCTGTGGAGATGAAATGACAATATGAACACCATCTCCAAATTTTTCTAAGACGAGTTCAATGGTGCATGATTGTATTCTATGAATCAATTTCATGTTACATGCATCACATCGGTGCTGTGATCGATAAATGTAAAATCATTATATGACGCGTGCACGTGTCAGACGCGTCAAAGTCGCGATTTTCTTCCTAACATGGTCGTATTGCTCCTACTGGTCAACCAATTAATAACAGCCTATTCTTCTAGTCCTTCAAATTAATGTATTAGAACAATGGTTTTTAAGTCAACTAGGGATTAAAATTACATGGGCAAGATTTTTTTTTTGCAAAAATTTAAGGTTTGACACTTCCAAATTAAGTGCGTGGTGGGTTGCATGGAATTTTTATTTTTTTGTATTACAGTACTGTACTGTACAGTGCCCTAGCAAAAAAAAGTTTACACTTTGGCTATTGCTCCACAGTGTGAGATGTCAAGCAATCAAGTTAATCTGTTCTGTATTGATCAATAATGGCTCAAATGACATGAAATTTCGTAGAAACAATGTTGTAAAAGTATACAGTAAATGACAAAAATGAAAATTGTTATTTCATCAGATGCGCCTGACGCGTGACGCGTGTCATATAATGATTTTACATTTATCGATCACAGCACCGATGTGATGCATGTAACATGAAATTGATTCATAGAATACAATCATGCACCATTGAACTCGTCTTAGAAAAATTTGGAGATGGTGTTCATATTGTCATTTCATCTCCACAGGCCATTGTACAGTATACGCGTAGGTACGCGTCGCGTCGCGTGACGCGTCAGGTACCCCTTTTTAGTCTATTTCAAAATCCGCTTGCTATAGCCCGTTCACAATTTTAGAATTGTTTTTATACTTTTTTTTACAGCATTGTTTCTACGAAATTTCATGTCATTTGAGCCATTATTGATCAATACAGAACAGATTAACTTGATTGCTTGACATCTCACACTGTGGAGCAATAGCCAAAGTGTAAACTTTTTTTTGCTAGGGCACTGTACAGTACTGTAATACAAAAAAATAAAAATTCCATGCAACCCACCACGCACTTAATTTGGAAGTGTCAAACCTTAAATTTTTGCAAAAAAATCTTGCCCAAGGTAAGCATTTTTCTCAGTCGATCGCCGTTCATGCGTCACTCTTTGGGCATTTTTCTTAAAAGTTGACAGGCGACCTGCCATTTTGTCTGCCAATCGCAAATCGTCGGATTTACCTGTTTGAGATGCATTGATCACTCGGAGTTCGAATTTCCCCAAATTTGGCATTTTCTGAGATTGAAATGTGTGACCCCTGAATGACCCCTGAGTGACCCCTGAATTTTTCAAAATTGGTCGTAGAAGCTAGCGCTTTGGGGGGTTTATAAAGCTTTTTTGTTGCAAATTTTGCGTTGAATTCGATGCGGCTATTTTTGAGCGGGGTCGAACATGCAGATGTACAGATGAATGCAAAATAGTACAAATGGAATGCTTTTGATATTTTCGTGTCCAAAAAAAAATCGGGCGGGCCCGTCTTGAACACTGGGCGATACTGTAGATTATTACGCCGTGACGACGCAGATTTCGCTGGCGAGAGAGCAAACTGTAATTTTTTTTCTGGAGGCACAGCAGGCCGCCAAAGTCTGAAAAACACTTTCTTTGGCAAGTTTGTCTTTTAAAGTACGTAAATCTGTATGTTTTTGTGCAGTGTACGTACGCGGTGCTTCAGGCATTGAAATACCAGCGCGCGTCAGTTGTTTCTTTCCACCGAGATCAAAACATGGACAGATCAAGCGATTTATCATATTTGTGTGCAAAACTCATTTTTCCAAATAATATGTCTAGAACCATGAAAATCGTGCCATTATTATTGTGCATTTCTCCGGAGGAGGCGATGGCCGATTTATTACAGTATATTTTCTAAAATGGAGACAACACACGCTGCGTGCTTGCAGCAAGGTTGACCATCCAGTTTAAGAGAAATAGGGTCACAGAACATCATGCAGTATTATATGCTACGTATGAATTTGTCTAATCCGATCGTGGTCGTGCTTCTGCGTACCGCAACAAGCAGACCGCCGCAAAGACTTGAAGATACAGTAATGAAAAGAAAAATGGGCAATAAGATTCATGGAGCATTGTCTGATACACGACATAAAGAATCGTGCAGTCATTTGGTACGAGAACGCAAAATGAATCACTGCGCATGTCAAACAATGCACTGAGTTCGTACAAAAAAAAAAAAAAAAAAAAAAAGGCAGCTGAGTCCCCCGAGTGCGTCTAAGCGGAGTGGAAATCAAGGGTTGCCAGTCGCTTTTTAGTGTCATCGGCGGCTGAAATGGGTCGTCCAGGTTCTTTTTCTTTCTTGTTTTCCCTGGCTCCTTGTCATGTTATCTCGATACCTGTGCGCTCCTTCTCTCACAAGAAGCGCGAGGACCTCGTCCCTTCGGTTTTATTCGTCCAAAGGTAAGATAAAACGGAGAGAGCCAGGATCTTCGGGTGCTAAAACTTTTTTATTTATGCGTAGCCACGCTCCAACCTGGGCAACAGCTCCATGGCTATCGAGTGCAAGAGGTAAAAAGCGAAGCGGTGCCGTGGTCCAGGACCACAAGGCTTACCGTGTGGATCTTGTTTTATTTTGCTTAGGTGCGTCGCATTCCCGAGCTTGAACTGACGGCTGTTGCACTTGAACACGAAGCCACCGGCGCCAAGCACTTGCACGTCGACCGCGAGGACAGCAACAATGTGTTTGCCGTGGGTTTCCACACGCCCGTCGAGGACAGCACGGGCGTGCCCCACATCCTGGTAAGAGACGAGGAAAAAAAAAAAAAAAAAAGAGAAAATATGCATTTGAGGATCGAATCAGGCATTCTGACGCGTGCATTTGAAATTTTTATCAGGAACACACGACGCTCTGCGGCAGTGAAAAGTTCCCTGTGCGCGATCCGTTCTTCAAAATGCTGAATCGCAGCATGGCCACGTTCATGAACGCGTTCACCGCGTCGGATTTCACCATGTACCCCTTTGCCACCACCAACAAGGTCGACTATGATCATCTGCGCAGCGTGTACCTAGACGCCGTCTTCCACCCGCGTCTCACGAACCTCGACTTTTCTCAAGAAGGCTGGCGACTCGAGCACAAGAACGCCACGGACCCTGCGACGCCAATGCAATTCAAGGGCATCGTGTATAATGAAATGAAGGGCCAGACGGTAAACACGCGTGCCATTCGACATGGGGAACAAAGTGGACCCATTGCGTCTCTTTTTTTTCTATCATAGTCGGACACGAATTACCTGTTTTACACGCGCGCCCAGGAGGCCATGTACCCCGACACCGCGTACGCGCACTCGAGCGGTGGCGATCCTCCTCGCATCACCGACCTCTCGCATGGGCAGCTGTTGCAATTCCACAAGACGCACTACCACCCGAGCAATGCGCGATTCTACACGTACGGCAACTTTTCGCTCGAATCGCATCTGGAGAACATTGGTAGCTACCTCAATGGCTTTGGCCGCATCGACCCTGCGCACGCCAACAAAATTCCGCAACCTTGGACTGAGCCAAAGACCATCCGCTCGTATTGTGCCTTGGATCCCAGTAAAGTGATGGGGCGAGACGGCCAAAATGAGGAAAAAAAAAAAAAGAAATTATGCGTCCCTGACTCGCTTTTTTTTTTTTTTTTAAGTGTCGCCGGCTGACAAGCAGACGCGCCTGTCTGTATCGTACCTCGCCAATGATGTCACGGTAAAGTGGACGAGGATGGCAAAAACGCCGCGTAGAGGAGTGTTCTCATTCATTTTTGTATCATTAGGATCCGTTTGAAACCTTCTCGATGCGCCTGCTATCGTATTTGCTCATGGATGGCCACGCGTCGCCCATGTACAAGGCGCTCATAGAGACCAACTTGGGCTCGGAATTCTCGGCAAACACCGGCTATGACAGCTACACCAGGTACGGCACGCTCAGTCTTAAAAACGTGCACCCGCGCTCATGCCCCCCTGTCCTTCCTTATTTAGAGTGAGCTCCTTGTCGGTTGGCTTGCAAGGTGTCAAGGACACAGATGTGCAAAAGGTAAGAAAGACCGCCTTACGGACTGATCAACATGTGTCTAATTCTTCTCATCAGGTCCAAGACACCATTCAATCCGTGCTGGAGCAAGCCAAACAAGACGGCTTTGATCCAAAGCGCATCGAGGCCGCCATCCACCAGCTGGAATTGGGTCAAAAGCATGTAAGGGGTTGGAAAAAAAAATGAATAGAGACCGCATCCCGATGCTCATTTTTTCTTTTTGCGGGGTATAGAAAACCGCAGACTTTGGCTTGTCGATTATGAACGGTGTCTTTGGCGGCTGGTTCAATCATGTGAATCCTCTGGATGTCTTGGAGATCAACAAGGTAAAGCGTGTTCATTCTTTGTAAAGCGAAAACAGGGCTCACTCTGCGTTTTTTTTTTCTCTTGTTTTATTTCAGAACATTGATCGCCTGCGCACTGAACTTGCCAAGGGCCAATTCTTCGAGTCGCGCATTGAAAAGTACTTGTTGAACAACCCGCACAAGCTGACTTATGTCATGCTGCCCGATGCCGATTACAACACCAAGTTAAACGACGAGGAACAGGCGCGTCTTGCGCGTCATGTGGATGCGCTGACGGACGCGGACCGCAAGCACATCTTGGAGCAAGGCCGTGAGCTGCAAGCCAACCAGGACAAGACGGAAGACCTTTCATGCCTGCCCACACTGTCCATTGCTGATATCTCGACAAAGACGAAGCGCTTCTCGCTCGACCACACTGGTCTGTGTAACACGCCCGTGCAGTGGCGCGTCACTGCGACCAACGAAATCACCTATTTCCGCGCCATCAGCAACCTGCCGCCCCTCTCGGACGAATTGAAGATGTATTTGCCCCTGTTTTGCGATGTAAGCTGCTTGCTCTTCTATTTTTTTTATCCACTCACACCCATTTTGTCATTTTATTAGTCGCTCTTGTCGCTCGGCACAAAGGACCAATCGATGGCCGAGATTGATGAGGAGATCCGACTTTATACGGGCGGGCTTCGTGCTGCGCCCATGGTCACGACGAATCACTCTGGTAAATCCGTCTCCTTTGTCGCCCATGTTCACTCTTGACCCTGACGCGCTTTTTTTTCTTTGTTTCCATTTTTCTTTTCATTTTGCTATTTTTGACCAGACATTGACGTGATGGAGGAGGCGATTGCGCTGACGGGCAATTGCTTGGACCGCAACATCGACAAGATGTACGGCATTTTGCTGAAATTGGTGCAATCGACCAACTTTGACGACGTTGAGAAGCTCAAAACGCTGATCATTGGCAATGCGAGCGGGATGGTGAATTCAATTGCGGATGCGGGCCACTCGTTTGCACGCACGTACGCGAGCTCGACGCTGACGCCGACACTGAGGATGATGGAGCAGCTGCGCGGCATCTCGCAGGTGGATTTCATGAACAAATTGGCGAAAATGGACGATTTGACGCCTGTTTCGGCCAAGCTGCATGAAATCGCGCAATTGGTGCTCAAGCAGGGGTCCATGCGCGTCGCCGTGACCTGTGGCAGCGACGCCATTTCGAAAAATGAGACGTCGCTGCTGTCGTTCCTGCAGGCGCTGCCTGAAGGTGGCAGCCACGATGCCCGCGGCCATGGTTCGGCGTTTGAGCCGCAGTACGGCCGCACATTCTTCCCGCTGCCCTTCTCCGTCAACTTTTCAGCAAAATGCTTCCGCGGCGTGCCCTACACACACGATGACGGCGGCAAATTCCAAGTCTTGTCGTCGCTCATGACCCAACACTATTTGCATCGCGAAATCCGCGAAAAGAACGGCGCGTACGGCGGCGGCGCGTCGTTTGCCGGCCTCAATGGCATCTTGTCGTTCTATTCGTACCGCGATCCCAACACCCTGGACACGCTGGCCACTTATGACCGCGCACTCCAATGGGCCAGCCAGCGCGATTTCACGGACCAAGAGATGACCGAGGCCAAATTGTCCATCTTCCAGAGCGTCGACGCGCCCCAGAGCGTGTCCGAGGAAGGCATGTTGCAATTTGTCTATGGCATCTCGGATGAAATGCGTCAATGGCGCCGTGAACAGCTGCTTAGTGTCTCCCAAGCTGATATCCGCCACGTCGTCGACCAGCTGCGTCATCAACAAAACTCCACCGTCCTCTTGGGCGAGCAAAAGGAAGGACAGGCATGGGACGACTGGCAAATTAAGAAGCTTGGCGTGTAAACTATTCGCCAAAATCGCGGTCATTTGTGCCTTTTTGCTATTTCTTTTTCTTTTTTTTTTATTACGCATCCCATCCCATCCCACTCCCCCCTCTCTCTTTCCTCCTCATAGATTTCTGTTCCGTGCCTCACATCTCTATTTTTATTTTTCTGCCCTAGATCCCAATTTGTAAATAAAAAATCTCCTTGTCTGCGCTCCATCTGTCACCCATCACACGCCGGATCGCGCTTGCCTGCGCACGGAGTGCACGCCAATTTGTCAGACGGGGTCTCCTCCGCCAGCCTCAAAAGGCAGAACTTAAGAAAATTTAATGGCAAACCTTTTTTCTCGTTTCTTGTTGGGTATTAGGGTATTAGAAAAGTAGCAAGCCGGTGTGGGAAAGCATTCGAAACGACCAAGAAGTTGTAAAGCGACGCGTTCCCTTTGTTGCCGCGTGTATACGATGTTCCGCCACGCCCGCGAGACCGTCCCCCCTTCACCCGTTCCCCGCATTTTATGATTTGTGATGACAATTGCAGCATGAATGCCCAACAGCAAAGGGATTGGCCCCTCCATTGACTCTTTTTAGTGTTAAAATCCAGCATGGTGACACAAGTGATGCAATTGGGGGGAGCATGGCTCGTTTTTTTTTTTTTGGCTTTTTTTTTTCTTTCTTTGCAGTGGCCGCCGCGAGGGTGATTTGAAGCGGATGGTGCGACAAATTGAATCTCATCCACAAACCAAAGGAGGTTTGCATGATGAGGCAAGAGAGTGAATTTCTTCTTTTTTATTTTTTGCATGTCTATCTACAAGAGTGCCTGATGATGACCAAGGATCAGTGGGGGTCGATCATGCTTGACAGAGCATGATTGATCATGACTGGGTGTCAATTGAAACCCCGGCATGGCGAAGAGCCATTTGCTGATGCGAGCAAGAATAGGGACGACAGGGAAACAAAAGTCTGGACGGAAAAAAGATGTGGAAAAAGGGCGGGCAAAGACGCGAGATCACCCATTTTATATGTATTTGTCCTCCATTTGCTATAGGCCGATCCACGATGTGCCACATGGGAAAGCGCGTTGGGCTCCAGACGTATTGCCATTCACGTCACTTCCTGCAAAAAAAAGAAAAAAAAGGGGGCCGTGAAGACAGGGCCATGAAATGGGCAAGCTTACAGCTGACAAATGTGCATTGTGCAAGCAGATGGAAATGCGGAGAAGCCGGGTCAGCCAAACTGAGTGAGTGATTCGTTTTCACATGAACCCAAGGGCCTAGCTAAAACCTTGCACGCTGACTGGGCCTGCCCAATTCTTCCACGGAAAAAAAATGGGGGGAGCAGGGGTTGCTCCTCACACACAAACACACACATACACACTCACCAGGCGGCGGGGTCATGCTCCTCATGGGATGGTTCCTTGACTTTTGGGCATTGCTTGTTTAAGAAATATTTTGGAGCTCATCCCACCCATCTCATTATATAAACCCTTTTCCTTTCGTGCTTTTTTTTGTAATTCTTTTCTTTTTCTTTTTTTTTTTCCCCTGTCAATTATATTACACATTTTTGTTTCTCTCATCTCATAATGGCTGATCAAGAACTCGCTCAATTCCAAAAGGAAGTCGACCAAGTCAAGCAATGGTGGAACTCGCCCCGCTTCCGCAATGTCAAGCGTGTCTACACCGCCGAGCAGGTCGTGTCCAAGCGTGGCACTTTGCCCACGGACTACCGCTCGGATGCCCAGGCCAAGAAGCTGTGGCAATTGATTGAGAAGAACAAGGTCAACAAGGAGACCTCGCACACCTTTGGTGCCTTGGACCCCGTCCAGGTAAAGAAAAAGCACAAAATCAAAAGCAAGCACATGTCAAACCCGCCTTTTTTTTAAACTTTTTTTTTTTTTTCAGGTGACTCAAATGGCCAGCGCTGGCATTGAGACCGTCTATGTCTCTGGCTGGCAATCGTCGTCGACGGCGTCGACTTCCAACGAGCCTGGTCCTGATTTGGCCGATTATCCCATGGACACGGTGCCCAACAAGGTTGAGCACCTTTTCAACGCCCAATTGTTCCATGACCGCAAGCAGCGCGAGGAGCGCCTGCGCATGACCTCGGAGGAGCGCGCCAAGACGCCTGCTGTTGACTATTTGCGCCCCATTGTTGCCGATGCCGACACTGGTGTAAGAAATTGAAGCAAAATTGAGGAGGGGATGAACGCGACGCGATCTCGGGGAATTGGCAATATGATGGAGACTAAATTTTTTTATTTTATTTCTAGCACGGTGGCATCACTGCGGTCATGAAGCTTGCCAAGATGTTTGTGGAGCGCGGTGCTGCTGGTATCCACATTGAGGATCAAGCGCCTGGCACCAAGAAGTGTGGCCACATGGCTGGCAAGGTGCTTGTGCCCATTGCCGAGCACATCAACCGCTTGGTTGCCATCCGTCTCCAATACGACATCATGGGCGTGGAGAACATCGTTGTTGCCCGTTCCGATGCCGAAGCCGCCACTCTGTTGACGACCAACATTGATCCCCGTGACCACGAATTCGTGGTTGGTGCCACGGTGCCCATGCCCCCCTTGGCTGAGCTCATGTCCGAGGCCGAGCAACAAGGCAAGGTTGGTGCCGCCCTCCAAGCCATTGAGGACGAATGGGTTGCCAAGGCCGGCCTCAAGCGCTACGGCACGGCCGTCGCCGACGAATTGATCAAGGCTGGCAAGGCCAAGGAGGCCGCCGAATTCTTGGAAAAGATCAAGTTCAAGTCCAACAAGGATGCCCGCCAAATCGCCAAGTCGTATGGTGTCGAAATCTTCTTTGACTGGGACTCCCCCCGTGTCCGTGAGGGCTACTACCGCTACGAAGGCGGCACCGAGGCTGCCACTGCCCGCTGCATTGCCTTTGCCCCCTATGCCGATATGCTCTGGATGGAAACCAAGAAGCCCATCCTCTCGCAGGCCGAGCAATTCGCCAAGGGCGTCTTGGGCGCTCACCCCGAGGCCAAGCTCTGCTACAACTTGTCGCCTTCCTTCAACTGGTAACGTGAAAAAAAAAGATCGGATCATCACGGAATCGCGTCAACTCATCGCTTTTTTCTCCTTTTTTTTTCAACAATTCGACAGGGATGCTGCTGGCATGAACGACGAGCAGATCGAGGCCTACGTCTGGCAATTGGGCAAGCTCGGCTTTGTCTGGCAGTTCATCACCTTGGGTGGTCTCCACGCCAACGCTCTCATCACCGCCACCTTTGCGCGCGCCTTCAAGGCCCGTGGCATGTACGGCTATGTCAACAATGTCCAGCGCAAGGAGCGTGAGGAGAATGTCGACGTTCTCCAGCACCAAAAGTGGTCTGGCGCCAGCTATGTCGACGAATTGATCAAGGTCGTCACTGGTGGTGTCGCTGCCACCGCTGCCATGGGCAAGGGTGTCACTGAGGATCAATTCAAGAAATAAGCTGCTTCCTCATCATCCCCTTTCTTCAATTGGATCGCGTCTAAAAAAAAATGCAAATCAACGCGTCCTTTCCTCTCTTTTTCTCCCTTGTCTCCCCTTCCCACCCATTTCTTGTTCTGTACATGAATTCCCATTTGTATTATACGCCATAAAAAATAAATCAGAATCCGTTGTGGTTGTTTCAAGCACAATTGCTCATCATCTTCATGTGCATGCTATGTTTTTTTTGCAGATTTTTGTGGGGGGTGCAAGATGGGACGGGGTTTCAGCGCCCTTTGTTTACCAAAACGCGCATGATAATGAAAGAAGGCGCGAGATTAGATAATCCCTTTTAGGCAATCAACTTAGTCACTTGCAATTGCGGGGAGAAAGGGGGGGGGGAGGAAGAAAACAAGGGCTGAAACGGGTCCATGGAAAGAAGCCATCCTGGTTGGATCAGGGCTCCATGTCATTTTGAATCGAAGGGCACTGGCCATTGACAATAAAGATCGGCAACAGCAACAGGAAATGCCTTGTTTAGGAGGTTGGCATACGTGACCTCATGCTTTTTCTCTTTTAATTGTGTGATGTCAGATCAAAAAAAGGGCTTCCTTGTCCTCCCGACCACACGCCATGCACTCTCTTTATTGTGATCTCAGAGAGCGAGTAAATAAGGACTCACGTTGCAATAGAGGGGCAAATGCGCGCGTCAAACCCACAAAACGGCCATTTTCTTGTTTGCGTGCCATTGGCACTGCCTACCATGTTATTTTCGCGTTCTCGTCTTGCCTGTCATGCTCCTCCGCATGATCGTAAACCCGTACCGGGCCGATGCCTGGAACAACAACGGCCTTTTGTGTCACGTTTGGCACATTCTCTTTGTTTTCCAGCCGTCCCTCCCCCCAAATAATTATTGTTTTGCCATCACGTGGGTCAGTTTTTTTTTCTTGACAGGCACCAACCTTGTTTCGCGTCGTACGTGCCGCGCAGAACGAAAAGAAAGTGGAAAGAATGATGTGTTTTTTAATCAGAAAACAGAATGCAAATGATTGAAATATAATACAAAGTCGAATGTGAGGAGGAAAAAGAAAAAAAAAGTGAATTTATGAGCACCAATCAAAGTATCCACAGCCACCATCGGTGGATGGCGTGGCACAGGTATAAAATGCGCGGCCAAAGTTCTCATTTTGCCGCTGGACGACGCGCTGCACGGATGGGCGGCCACAATTACAATTAGGTGTCGATTCTTGTCGATGGCTGCCGTTGTTGCTTGCACCACGTCCACCTCGGCCGCGGCCTCGTCCTCTTGTGCCACCACCTCCGCGTCCAGACGACCCTCGGCCACGCGTCGCGTCATTTTGACCACGCCCGCGCCCTCGAGGCGCACCGCCGCCAAACTCACCGCCACGACCTCGACCACGACCTCGGCCGCCGCCTGCATCGCTGCCACCAAAGCCATTGCTGCCACCACCAAAGCCATTGCTGCCACCACCAAAGCCGTTGCTGCCGCCACCAAAGCCATTGCTACCACCAAAGCCATTGCTGCCTTGCTGCGCATGCAATTGCCGATTTTCTTGCACTTGCTCACGTTCTCGTCGCAAATCGTCTTCTTGGTTGAGATGCTGGTCCAATGACCGCCGGAGCACGCTCTCGGCTATGGTCGTCTGAACATACATGTCTCTGTACCGCCCAATGCTGCGATTCAGCACTTGCGCCACTTCCTTGGTACCCTCGCAAATGCCCTTGAGATCCAATTCCATCTTTTTTGTTTTTTTTTTTTAAGAAAACGTGAGACATGGCGACCCTTTTTTTTTTTTTTTTTGTTTTACCTCTTGGCGCAAAAAGGGTTTGCCAAAGTCAACGTCGAGATCGAGGCGCGCGTAGCCGTCAATGAGAGCAATGCCGAGCGACGATGGCTCAAACACCTGGTTGCGCACCTTGTAAGCATAGCGGCGGACGAGAATCATGTTGATGTGCTGCGCAATCGTGGCGTCCGTGCCGATGCCGTTCTTTTCCATAAGCGTAATCAGGTCCGATTCGGTTAAAAGCTTCGGCGCCTCCGTCTTGCCCGACTCCATCATCAGCTCCGTGGGCTCAAATCGCTGACCTTGAACAAATTCAGGAATCGCCTTGTCTGACCAGCGGTCCCACGGGTACACGTGCATGTAATTCAACTCCAAGACGTGCAAGCCTAAGAAAAAAAAGTCACGTGTCAATCAATGCTTTTTTTCTTTTTTTTTTTTTCTTTTTTTCTCTTTTTTTTACCTGTTGTCTTGAATTCCTCGCCGGCAATGTTGATCATGACGGTCGTCTCGTTGCCCACGGCATCGGCCCAGCAGCACGCAAGATACCAGCGCGTAATCAGATCATACACCTTGCGTTCACGCGAGTTTGCATTATACTGGCCATCGCGCGGCAAACTCTTGATGGGGTGGATGGGGGGATGCGCCTTGTCATTGTCGCGGCCATTGCGCGGCAGCTGGAAATTGCCATCAAGCAGACTAGACCACACACAACACACACACAAAAAAAAGGGGACAGGGTCAAAGATCGACATGTTCACTTGTTTTTTTCGCTTTTTTTTCCGTTTATACCCTTGTGCGTGTGTGCCCCATTCGCGGTCCGTGACTTGTGCGCGAATGTACTGGTGAAAGTCAAACTTGTCATCGAATTGATTTGTTTCGGTTCTTGGGTAGCTGATATAACCTTGCGTGTAGAGTTCCTCGGCGGCGTCCATGATCGACTGACCGGAGAGCCGCAGCACTCGCGTGCCGAGCTTTTGCATCTCAATGGTCGTCAGCGGCTTGGGTTTCCTACGTAGCACCAAAGAGAGAGAGAGAGAGAAAAAAAGAACGAGAACGCGTGAAATTGGAGCAAAACCGGCCATAGTTGCTTACCATTTTGATTTTCTGCGCTTCTCGACGTGTGTCACGGTGGCCGTGGAGTTGTTGAAACACCGGTCAAAAAGGACATAGCAAACGTGGCGGTCAAAGCAATGCTGGCGCTGCCAATTGAACCTGGCCGTCAAGGGCGACGCGCCAGGGGCAGCTGGTCGCTGCGAGTACGCGACATTGATCTTCCAAAACTCCTCGGGCACGAACCTTTCCTTCTCCAAATACCGATCCACAATAAAACCAAGGCATGGGAATTGGCATGTACCTGCACAAATAAAAAAAAAAAGAAAAAAAATAGAGAAAATGGCAAATGAGAACGCGTCCTTTTTTGCATGCCTCTCGGTGGTGGCGCAGCACGCTACCCAGACTGATGACGCCTCGTCCTTCCCCCAGGCGCGACCGGAATTTGCCGGTCAAAAAACGCGTGAATGCCGCGCCAATGCGTAAATCGAGCTCCTGGCGCACCATCACCGCGCCAACCATACGGTCGTCTAATGGCCGAGGATGATTCGCCGCGCGATGCACGTCCCTGTGAACAAAAAAAAGAAAATTGGTTCAAAATCTATGGGCTTTCCCTTGTTTCGTTTTTTTTTTTCGCTTACGAGGCTTGCATTGACGAGAATTGCGCACGCCACACCTCGATACGCGCATTAGCCTCTCTACAAATGGACACGACCTCACCACCAATGGCCTCGCCCTCGCGATCACAATCGGTCCAGATGAACAAGACGGTCGCGCGCCGCGCCAGTTGGCGCATATTTTCGGCTATTTCTTGTTTTTCCTTGAAATATCAAATAAATCAGTTTGGACACGCCAAATTGGCATCATCCACTGCGTATAGACGACTTACACTATCGACAGTCGGGCGCACGTCTAGGCTAAACAGCTCCTCAGGGTCACAATTATTCCAATTCTTGTCGTACGGCTCAGGAAAGTGCAAACCCATAATATGACCCAGTGCAGACGTCATGACGATATTCTCGGTGCGTCCGTTCAACGTGTATTCGTACTCATAGTTCTTGATATGCTGATGTCGGGTGCTCCGCTACAACAAAGTGGGGGGCAAAGCCAGTAAATGAGCCTGTCTGTGGCGAAAAAAAAAAAGAAAAAAAAGGGCAACCGCTTACAACTTCCATTTGTCCCTGAGACATAACCTGTGCAATCTGTCGTGCAGCCTTAGGTTTCTCTGCCACGCATAGGATCGTCATGTCAGGGTCATGAGGCGAAGCAAAAAAAAAAAAAAAAAGAGAGAAAGAAAGAAAAAAAAGGCACGATCGGAGCGCGTCTTTGCTGCCAAATGTTTTTACAGTGGAGAATTCGTCATGCCAAATACGGCAATGCGTTTCTTTTTTGCCCTTTTTTCAAAGTTCCGCAGAGACAACTCGCTTTTTTGCTCGTTTCCATCACTTTTGCTGCTCATGGCGACCGACACGCTGATGATAGGCAATGGCATCAAGAAGCGCGTCATTCAGACCGGCACCGGAACCTCGGTGAACCTTGCTGACCGCGTAAAAGGTGCGAAACACGCGCAAACAAGCTGTTGCGACGCGTTTTTCTCACTTTTTTTTATTACGTCAGTGCATTACGAAGGCTACGTGGACAGCAGTGGCGAGTGTTTCGACAGCACACGGGCACTGGACGCACCCTTGGAATTCATTGTGGGTGAAGGTGCGACAATGGCTCGATACATCATCAATTGCACCGACAAACTGACGCGCTTCCTGTTTTATTTTATTTTTTTCTTGCAGGCAAGGTCTTGCCAAGCTTTGACAAGGCGATCCAATCGATGCACGTTGGCGAACACGCCGAGATTTGGATTGATGGCAACCATGGTAAGGAATTGAGACGCAAAGTGCGATTCTAAAGCGCTCCATTCGCGTTTTTAGCCTATGGCAAGCAAGGTCGGCCACCAACAATTCCCGCCAATGCTGCATTACGCTTTGATGTCACGCTTTTGAGTGCTTCGCAGGTAAATTGGCTCTGTGCTGCACGCGTTCTTTGCTAGTTTGTCTCTACATCTTTTTTCTCTCTCTCAGAGTGAGAATTCACCCGCGAAAATCCTTGATTCCGTCATGACACTCAAGGCAACAGGCAACGTATTATACCAGGATGGGCAAGTCAGCGATGCATTGAAGCAATACGACAAGGTACACGACCAATTGGAGCGCTGCGCGTCAAGATCTCACGCGATAATTCTTTTTTTTTATTTTTCTTAGGCAAAGACCCTAGCATACAAGTTTGTGGGCGGCAGTCCTGAACAGCAGCGACAGCTTGACGACACGCTGGTGTCGATCATGGCCAACATGGCAGCGTGCTGCCTCAAAGCGCAAGATTGGCCGCAATGCATCATTCACTGCGAGGCTGTCCTTGAAAAAGACCCAGCACATGTGAAATCATACTACCGACTCGGCCAGGCACACTTGCAAACCAAGGCATTCGAGGACGCCATGCAGAGCGTGCAGCGCGGTTTAAAAGTAAGCAACGAAAAGCGCGACTGGCGAAGCAAATGCCTTTTTTTTTTTTTTTTTTTGTTCATTTGGCCCGCCTGACGCTTCGCTTTTTTTCAACAGTGTGCCCCCAGTGACCCATCTTTGCTGGCGTTGAGCGCGCAAATAGATCGACGTCGGGCAGAATGGAACTCAAGTAATAAAAAAAAGTTCAAGAGCCTCTTTGGGTGATTGAGCAACACAAAAATCGCCACCCGGACTTGGACCCAGGCGACGAAACACAAGATTTTGAGGAAACCGTATTTGCACACCAATTCACCGAGATCTCAATGCAATGTCCCCAAACCACAAGCGCTTTTACCGACATTATTCGCCTCCCTCGCAACCTGCCCGTGCTTCAATTCGTTGGCGACGATGATGCCATGGCTAACAAGCCAATGTACGGTGCGGTCGACAAGTTCCTCCACATTTTTGAGCTTGTCATGTACCAGCACAACATCGACTGTGACTTGAAATGAGAACAAGTCTTCATCAGCTGCGTCCAACACTCGATGACCAAGGTGGAATGGTTCCGTGAAGAGCTCATGCACCGCGACCTCCCCTGGCATCAGGCGCGCGAGATCATCCAGCGCAAGTTCCAAGGAGACCATCTCGCCGCGCACTATCTCCAGCACCTTCACGCCATGAAATGTCGTCGTCATGACAACCCGTTGGACTTTGTGGATGAATTTGCCACCACGCTTCGCTCCGCCGGTGTCACGGACAGCGTCGCGTTCGGCGCCATGCTGCTGGAGAAGCTGGACCATGACTTTGAGCGTTTGACCACGCAAATTCGCAACGTGCACGCCATGCCAGCCAGCAATATGCGCGAGGAGTTGACCGTGGCGTTCATTGCCGATCGTGCGCCACGTCTCTTCTCCCAGAAGTGGGACCTCTCCGCCTCGTCGCGCGAAAGAGCGCGTCAATCGCCCCGAAACAACAACAATTCGTCGGATGGCGACTCCTCTCGCTTTGCACCATACAATAAGAAGCGCGGTGGTGGCGACAAGTCGAAACGCCACAATAACAAGCATCGCGACAACAACAAATCCACGCAGCGCTCTGACAATGCCAGTGGTGCGGACCACCGCAGCAATTCTGCTGGAGCCGCTCTGGGAGCGCACTCAGGAAACATGGGAGAATATTGGGCCTGAAACGGTGCGCAAATACATGGAAAGCATGCCCAAACGAGTCAATGATGTGTTGAAATCGAAGGGATTGTGGATCAAATACTAAAAAAATAAATAAATAAATAATTTGGCACGCCTGCTGGCGGTGCCGAGTACCACATCAGGGACAAAATTGAATGATATCATCTATGCACGGGCTAACTTTGCCCCCCCCCCATTTTCTGTGGAAAATTGGTGCTACATTCACGAGACAAAGACCATTCGAAAGGTATTCTATCATATGGGACTAAAAAACATTTACAGTAAGCCGAGCATCCCATCATATGAGCTCAATCAATACAGTATTCGTCGTGAGCCGAATGGATGCTTTCTGCTGCTGGAAAGGGCATGGGGCCGCACTGATTCGACACTCCGCTGTTGTCCGTCCATCCGTCCGTCGATGCCGGGCTTTGAATATGAACGTCGTGGGGGATGTTGTTGCCCTTTTCCGCATTTTCTTCCCCTCATTTTTATTTTATTTTCTGGAACATGACCAGCATTCTGACACGACGACTTGTGGCACGTCCCTCGTCCATGGGCGTGCGCCGCTGGTTCAGTAATGCGCACCAGTACGAGGCGGTCGTGCTCGGCGCTTACACAAATAGCGACGGCCGCGTGGTGTTTCCGTCGGCGGCCGATATTTCTCCTCAGACGCAGTCTGCCCTTGCTGATCAGCTCGCAGCCTCGCACTTTAAAAAGGCCGGCGACTTGCGTATGCTCTACAATATCGGCGGTGTAAAGCAGGTGGCTGTGGTGTCGCTCGGACCCCAGGGCAAACCCCAAAAGGACCCGGTCCTTGAACGCGCCAGCACCATGGAAAAGGCTCGCAGCGCCGTAAGAAACACCAAACTCGTCACCGCGACAATTGGCATGGGCTGATCTTTTTTTTTTTTTTTAGATTGCGCGTGGCATTCAGGCTCTGAAGAACCGCGACGTGAAGGCTGTTGGTGTGGATGTGTCCGTGAGCGCGCACGGAGCGGCGGAGGGCGCGGTGCTTGCGCAATTCTCGTTTGACAAGCTCAAGAAGGAGAAAAGCCGACAAAAGGACATGCAATTGATCCCGTTCTCCAAGGCGGCCGATGGCGACGATGGTCTCTCGTTTGAATCGGGCCAGATCTACGGCGCGTCGCAGAACTTGGCGCGCATGCTCATGACTTCGCCGTCCAATCTGATGACCCCCAAGCTCTTTTCCGAGGAAGTTGCCTATTTGCTCGCGGGCCTCGAGAACACCGAGGTGATTGTCCACGACGAGGAATGGGCCGCAAAGAACAACATGAATGCCTTTTTGTCCGTCGCCAAGGGCAGCAGTGAGCCGCTGCGCTTCCTCGAAATCAGATACAATGGCGGCGCGGAAAACGAGCAGCCTTACGGTTTGGTCGGCAAAGGTAAAAAAAAAAAAAAGGAGACGCGTCTTGCCGGTCTTGCGAGCATCGCGGCTAATTGCGTCCCCTTTTTTTTCTCATTTAGGTGTCACGTTTGACGCGTAAGAAGCATGCGGCAATAAAGCAAACGCAAAAAAAAAGAAAAAAAAACGCCAGACGCCTGAATTCATGTGTTTTTGCAATAGGGGTGGCATCTCGCTCAAGCCTTCCAACAACATGGCGCTGATGAAGGGTGACATGGGTGGCGCGGCGACGGTGGCGGGTGCCATGTACGGCATTGTGAAGCTCGGTCTGCCTGTCAATGTGGTGGCTGTCACGCCTCTGTGCGAGAATTTGCCCGACGGCCGTGCCACCAAGCCCGGCGATGTCATCAAGGCGATGAATGGCCGCTCCATCGAAGTGCTCGACACGGATGCTGAAGGTCGCTTGATCTTGGTACGTGAGCAAAACTGGCCAAAAAAAAAAAGAAGCATTTTTCATGTTTTTTTTTTTTTCTACTAGGCGGACGCGTTGTACTACTTGAGTTCGCAATACCAGCCGCGCAGCATCATTGATCTTGCGACGCTGACGGGCGCGATGGATGTGGCGCTCGGCAATGCGTTTGGCGGCGTGTTTACAAACTCAGACGCGCTGTGGCGCGACCTGGACACGGCCGGCACCGTGACGCACGACCCGTTCTGGCGCATGCCTCTGCACGCGGCCTATCTCAAGGAAATGCAACAATCTGCCGTGGCCGATTTCAACAACTTGGGCAAGGGCCGCTCGGGCGGCGCGTGCTCTGCAGCCGCGTTCCTCAAGGAATTCGTCGCCGGCCTAGAGTCCGACGACGACAAGGAACAGCTGGACGACGATGCCCAGGTGCCTTGGGCACACATCGACATTGCTGGCATCATGGACAGCCAAAGCACCGATGGTTACCATATCAAGGGCATGTCTGGTAAAAACAATCCCCTCCCTCCCCCTTTCCCAAAAAAAAAAAAAGATGAAATTCAAATTGGAAAGAGCCATTGTAACTCAAATCGCGGCACTTTTTTATTCTTTCTTTTTTTGTTTCTAGGGCGGCCAACGCGATCGTTAATTGAGTATATTCGACAAGGCAGTGCTTAAAAAAAAAAAGGCAAATCCACAAATAAAACGATGGGTCGATGCTCTTTTTTTTTATGCTTCTGCTGGGATTTACCCTTTTGGGTAGTACAAGCGACCTCTGGTGGATGTCAAATATTGTGTGCTACATTGAGATCCAGGGGGGCAGGTGAGCACGGGTCAAGACACTGGATGGGCGTGGTTCCCTCAATTGGCGCGCAACGTGAGGAAAAAAAAAAGATGAAAAACAAGACGCAGGGGGGCGGCCTTGGCGATGCGATGCAGTACCAAAAAAAAAAAAGAAAAAGGAAAAAAGCAACACGGAGGTAAAAGGAGGTAAAAGGAGGCGCCATGTGGCAAATAAAACAACAAAAAGGCCATCATTGATGACAATTCACGGCGGCCCAACCATGTGCGGGCTTGCAACTTGTGTAACGCGCCGAATCTCGTTGTCCCTCTCCTCCTCTATTTTGCCTTTTGGCTTTGTTCCCAATTTTTTTTTTTTTTTTTGGCTCTGATTTTTTTTTGTTTTCGCCCATTTCTTCCCCTTCTCTGTCCCACTCTTTTTCTTCTTTCCTTTTCTCTTTTTTTATTGCTCTATCCGCCCCCTCTCCCACGCGAAACGAAGAAATTCTCTTTTTACTATGGCGCCTCGGTCGAGAAAACCTCTTGTCGCGCACTTTAACGTTATGGTGGTCGGGTTCGCAGGGGTGGGCAAGACCTCGTTTGTGCGTACCTTATTGGAGTCGCTCAAGATGACGATGCCAAAGGACAAGCGCGCCACCATGTTCCAATCGTCAGGCAATGGCCAGGCATTGATCGAGGGGCCTCTGGAGCGCACCCTCGTGCCTTACACTGTCTCTGTGGACGCGGAAATCGACGGTGAGAAAATGGTCCTCACGCTGATCGACACGCCCGGCTTCCAGGCCGATTATATCATCGACAAGCAGCTCAACGACATCATCGGCTATATTGAGCATCAATTCGATCTCACGCTTGCCGAGGTAAAAATTCGATTTGCGCGCGCAGTGCACTCATCAAAAAAAGAAGGGGGAGCGAGAGGCAAAAACAGGGGGAGGGGAAAAATAAATTCGAAGTTCCAGAGGCCGCCGACCCGCAGGGAGAAAAAGGAGAAAGAGGGGGGGGCGAAACAAGGGGAAACAGAGAGAGAGAGACAGAGATCAATGGCTGATTTTTTTTTTATTTTTTTATTTTTACAATTTGCACAGGAATCCAAGGTGAAGCGCAATCCCAAGGCAGTGGACACGCAAGTGCACGCGTGTCTCTATTTTGTGGATCCTGCGAAGCGCGATTTGGATGAATTCGATATCCGCGTGCTTTCCAAGCTGTCGCGACGCGCCAATGTGATTCCCGTGATTGGCAAGGCAGACACGCTCACGCTTGCGCAGCGCAACCGGCTACGCCCGACCATTGTAAAGTCGCTGTACAATACGCATCGCATCCCATTGTATGGCATGCCCGAGGACGAGGACGACGAGGAAGAAGAGGATGCTGTGGCGCCCACGTACGATGCCGCCGTCGATCAACAGTCTCAGGAGGCTGCTGCCAATGGCACGGAAAAGGCCAAAAAGGACGAAAACGACGAAAATGACGACGAGGAAAGCAGCAAGCACGCGACCATCGATGCGCCCATCAGCCATAGCAAGCCCAAGTCCGCGTCGCTCGACGAATTCCTCGCGCAATTCAGCTATGAAGAAGAGGACGACGAAGTTCAAGCCTTTATCGACTATTTGCGCTCGATCCCCTTTGCCGTCATTGCCTGCGAGGAGGATCCAGAGACCGGCGCTCCACTGAAGATCCAGGACGGCGACAACCAGATCCATTTGGGCCGCGACTATGGCTGGGGCAAGATCGACTGCCTTAGCGACGAATACAGCGATTTCAATCAGCTCAAGACCATGCTCCTCGTCACCCACAGACGCATCCTCGCCTCAGACACCATGGAACGCTACTATGAGCAATACCGCACAGAGCGCTTGCTACAAAAGCGCGCCACAAAGCTGAAGAGTATGGTCGCCAGCAAGCAGATTCTGGAAGATCTCAGCACCCTTTGATGTTCTTTTTCTTTTTCTTTTTTCTTCTTTTATAGTCCCTCCCTTGTCCCCTGTCCCTTCGTAGTACTCTTATTTATTTTTTTTTTCTTGTGTGATGTATACCATACGTTCTATTTTTTTTATACTTGTTGACAATAAAGCAGCGCCAAATCAGGCCAATTCGTGGTTCTCCTTGACTGATAGTGCTCCAATGGCCTCGAGACATGTGCCGTCATCCCCAGCATCTTTTAGCATCGATATCGTCGTACGACTTGATCAAGCGTGGACAAAAAAAAAAAGGGGCAAAAAAGCTCTCAATGATGGTGTTTTTTTACGTTCTGGTGCTAATAAAAGGGCCACAAAGTGTCAAACTTGCTGCAGATGGTTTCGTGCTCTGCTAGTCACGGCTTGATGCTATGAAAATGCGAGGTCCATCAAGGCGTTGTGGAGATGATTACAAAGAGTTCTGTTTTATAGAATTTTGCTTGTCTGACGATGAATTTTACCATCTATACTGAACCCAAATGTCTGACTCCGTTAAACAAAGCGCTGCCGTTCGAATGAGCCCACTCTTGCAGCATTGAGACAACTGGATGACGCGCAAGCACCATTTTCGATAATCACGGATATTTCTAGGGGTACAGTCATGGATATGAAAATGACAAAATTTGGGTCCTCAGAACGCCGCACGACTCAACCACATGGTAAACGCTTCTCGGTCACCGTCGAAAATCCAATAAAAAACTGGGGTTCATCGACTGGGCATCGCGTAAAACGCGAAAAACCGCTAATTTTCACGCCAAGGTAAGCTCAACGACGGTTGACCACAATGACTTGAAAGTCATTTCATCAAAAAGAGCATGGGTCGACGCGTATGCTGACATCGGTGATCGATGAAAAAAGCGCTTTTTTTGGCATGTTTGACGCTGTTACAAGTTCATAGACAATTTTCGACGCGTGAAAAACCGCGTCAGACGACGAGTTGCCCGCGCCAGATTCTAATCAAATCCATGCATCTGGGATCTCTCTTTCTAATAAACGCGTTGCTGCGCCTCTGTGGACGCGTTTTTCCCGTGCAAGTCGCGCTTGAAATTTAATCTAAAATCGAGGATTTCTCGTCAACCAGCAAGTCGACACCACTCTTTTTTTGCATTTTCCGTGGTTTCTCCATGCACTTGATCTTGTGTGCCAGTTTGGTGCCATTCTGGAGACCTGTGTTTTCAATTTTGATTTCGGGGGCTCGAGGCGACTGATTTTGCATTTGTGCGTAGTGCTCTTTTGACCGCTGCAACTTGTATTCATCTTTATTCCCACTGGCGTTTTGGCTTGCTCTTTTCATACTAGAACGCGTTTCGGGCTTCGCGGCGCGTGTTTGGCCACTGTAGCCTTGACACGTCCCTAAATTTCAATTTTTGATTAATTTCTCCTGATCAGTTTGTCCAAATGTCTCAACATTGAACCCAATGGTGCCGAGCACAGAAATCAACCCATCTGAAGCTCTCCTGGTGATCAAACAAGTACAGCTCTGCAAGTAGGATGCAAAATCGTCGCAAAACTGGGGTTTAGTAATAAAAGTCGCCAATATTCTCAACGGAATCATATTTGTAATGAAGCGGTTTGTACTCTTTTGCTGGCTTGTTCATTTGAGGTCTCGCGGGCGTGGGGAGGTTGCGTCGTTTGCCCGTAAACCGAAATTTGCTTCATGATTTTCGTTTTTTTCCATTGTAGGTTTTTTTTCTTCCAAGGGTTGAATGATCATACACCATCCACAGGCTCGCTGTCGATCTCAAGCGCGATCATCCATTGCCTTGGAAAGGATGTCTTATTGGCGGCTCTTGAAAATGAGCTCCGAAAGGGTATAAAAGCCTATTTCTTCTTGTGCCAGCAGCCCCAACGCCTCTCTTCCCCACTTTTTTTTGTCTATTTTTGCCATGTCTGCCACTATTCCTTCTATTGAACAACTGAACAAGGAGTCTGACGCTGTGTTTATCGAGACTGTCAATACGCTGTTTGAGACGGCGCCGCCTCTTGCGTCGCGTCTGCTTGCTGGCCGTCCCTACAAGTCGTACTCGGACCTGATTGACCTTGCCGAGAAGATCTGCCTTGGCAACGACCTCAGCGAGCAGGACAAGCTGGACGTGATCAATGCGCACCCGCGCATCGGCGAGAACAAGGCCAATCTGTCTGCCATGTCCCTCAAGGAGCAGGGCTACGACACTCGCCAGGGCGCCGTGTCTGCTGAGGACGAGCAGATCAATGCCACGCTTGCCCAGGCCAACAAGGTAAACAAAAAAATCAATGCAAAAAAGAAAAAAAAAAAAAGAGGAGCGATGTTGGACAAACACAGGTTTCTTGACGCATTCTTTAGGAATACGAGGCGCACTATGGCTTCAAGTTTGTGGTGTTTGTCGCCGGCCGTCCCCGTTCGCAGATCATTCCTTTGATCCGTGAGCGCATTGCGTCAAACAACAAGGAGCAAGAGATGCACACCGGCATGGTGGACATGATGCGCATTGCGCGCGACCGCTTGAAGAAGGCCACCGGCGAGAGCCATCTGTAAAAACGAACAGCACTTTTTGCTTTCATGTACAATAAGGGAAAAAAATAAAAGATACCTTTCCGATAGATAGCGACCAATTGCATGAACGCAAAATACCGCTTAAAATTGCCCAATTTAATCCCCGCTTTAAATATACCCTGTCAGCGTCAAAAAAAAAAACACTATGAAGGGGCAGCCATGGCCCGCCTAAAATTTTATTTTTCTTTGACACTGAGGTAAATGTGCAGGAAAAAAGGGGAAATAAGGGGGGATAAGAAAGAGAGAGGGAGAGACATGTCATCGAAAAAAGGCGAGAAGGGATAGGGATATACTGATGCAATTGGGAGAGGTGGCATAAAGCGAGCGGGAAAAAAATGGAGAAAAAGAAGCGAAATGGATAAAATGAAGGGGGTTTTTTTTGTGCGAAATGGTAGAGGGCAGCTCAGGTGGGGACGTTCCCACCGCGGAAGAGGTAAAGCATCTCGTTGAAGCCGAGGCGGCTGACTTTGAGAGTGCCTTCGCCGAGCGCGCCATCAGAGATGCCTTGCTTTTTCTTTTGGAGCTGGAGGATGCGATCCTCGACGGTGTCATTGATGAAGAGGCGGTGAACAATGACATCCTTCATCTGGCCAATGCGATGGACGCGATCAATGGCTTGGTTCTCGAGCGCAGGGTTCCACCAAATGTCCATGAGGATGACGCGGTTGGCGACGGTCAAATTGAGACCAAGGGAGCCGCACTTTGTGGACACAAGCAGCAATTTCATGTTGGGATCGGTCATGAATTCTTGGATCGTTTTGTTGCGCACCGACAGCGACATCTTGCCATCGTAGCGACCATACTTGTAGCCGCGCTGCTTGATGGGGACCTCGATGAGATCGAGGAACGACGTGAATTGCGAGAAAATAATCGTCTTGTCCTGGCCATTGGACTCCTCGTCGGTCTCCTGGAGAATCTCAAGCATCGTGTCGATCTTTTTACTGCTCAAATACGACTGCGCCTTTTCAAGCACCTCCTCGTCCGACATTTCTGGCGGCGCATCTGCCAATTCGGGGCAATGCTCCTTGAGGAACGCCTCCACAGGCAGGATCTTGGCAGGCTCAAGCTCACCACGGCACTGTGGGCATGTCTTGGTATTGTTGTAATCAGTGCTCGAGTTGATGAAGGCTTTGGAAAAAAAAAGAGAATGGAAAAAAAGCAAATCAGCGAATGTCCCCACTTTTTTTTGATCCATCATTGATTCTTCTTCAAATGTACTTACTATACAAGCACTCGCGGCACAGAATGTGGCCACAGTGGACGATGATTTGCGGCTGGTCCGCAGCATCCATGCAAATGGGGCACTAAAAAATGGGAAAATATTGACGCGTAAGACATTGCGTCGCGCCGGGGCGCCAAATTCATTTTTTTTTTTCGCTCTTACCTCTGCAGACTTTAGCTCCTCCTTGGCCTCCATGAGGCGGTGCAAGACGCGCTCGTTGATTTGTCGGGCCAATTCGAGATTCAATTCTTCTTGTCGCTTGGATTCCTCGGGTTTCTCGATGGTGGTCAGGCTGGGATGCAAGCACGCCTGGCGGAGACGAAGCAACAGCAACAAGACCTGTATAAAATATAAAAAAAAGGGATGTCAGCAATGATTTCATGAGCCATCTAGACGAAAAAAAAAGACCCATACATTGGAATAATTGCTCATGACGGTGCCGGCCTCGAGATATTTGTTGAAGCGATTTTGCACATTCTTGTCGAGGATGTCGTAGAAATGGCGCTCGTCTTCTGTGAAATCGACGTGAGTAAAGTTGACGGTGCGCTCGGGCAGATTGATGATGGGGCGGCCGTCGATCATGGCCTTTTTGGAGCGACGCAAGCAGATGCCCTTGACAATGACCTGCAATTTCTGCATGGCGCGTGTGGCGTCCTTTTTGATGGGCTGCGCGACCTCTAGGCGGAACTCGGTCCAATCGCAATAGGGCCGGATGCGCAAAAAGTGGATGAGCGAGAACAGATCCTCGACTTGGTTCTGAATGGGTGTCGCCGTCAGGCACCAGCGATACTCGGCCTCAATCTCAAAGCTAAAAAAGAAAAAAAAAAAAGAGGAATTGGATGAGTCAATGCATGCGGAAGAGCGCCAGACAATGACACATTACCATGCTTTAGCCGCCTTTGTGTTCCTATTCTTGATATTGTGCGCCTCGTCAAGAATGACACGATGGAAGATCATCTTTGGCAAAGGACCGGCAAGCTTGGTCATATCGGGCGCAATTTCAGCACCGACAATGGAGTACGACGTCAAGACAACTATTGAAAAATGAGCAAAGTGAGCCAAAAGTTAAAAAAAAAAAGGGGGGGAATTTTACCATCGAATTGAGCGAGATACTCGACGCTGCGGTGACGCGACGAGCCGTGGTAGATGTAGACAGACAGGTTCTTTGTCTTTTGCTGCACCTCGATAGCCCACTGCTCCATGAGCGCAATGGGGCACACAATCAGCGTCGTTTTCACCTTGACCGGCTCCAAACGCGACTTGCTGCGTTCCATGTCGGCCGCTACAAGCAGCCGTTCCGGTGCAGGGTCCGTGCAGCGGCGGCTGACCATGAGCGCGAGCGATTGGATCGTCTAAAAAAAAAAAGGGCGCGTCAGCAACCTTTTTTTACATTTCTTCATTTTCTTCACTTTTTTTCATTTTCTTTCTTTTCATTTTATTTACCTTGCCAAGGCCCATGTCATCTGCAAGAAGGCCGCCCTTGTTGATGGAGTTTTCTTGCTTTGACATCCATTGCAATCCGATTTTTTGGTGTTCGAGGAGCTGGATGACGAGATCGTCTGGTGTGCCGACGCGCTGTTCGGGGGGGATATCTGGGTCCATATCGATGGTGGCGAGGAATTTGCGCAATTCATCATTTTGCTTTGCGGTTGTCCACTGGCCGCCGTGGCCCATGGACGAGAGGCGCGGCATGTTGGCGGCAATGGCAGGGGGCAGATTGCGGCGAGGATCGTACTTGCCCTGGCCGAATAAACCAGGCATGGGGATGCCATAGCGAGCCTCTGCACGACGTTGCTGGTTGACAAGCTCGACCTGGCGCAGCAATGCTTGCATATCGTCATTGTTCATGTTTTCTTCCTCGTCGGTGGTGTGCTCCTCGTCGGAACTGACGTCAATGTGGTAATCGCGGGTCAAATCGATCAAATCGTCGTCATCGTCAATGTACAACACGTCGCTCAACGCATTGATCGTGCCGGTAAGCGAGCTGCCCGACGACGATGCGCCCGCGGAGGAAGAAGATGCGGCCGCAGAAGAGGATGATGCCGCTGCCGACGATGAAGATGCAATTGGACGGTATTGTGGTGTGGCGAACGGCGAAGAAGAAGAAGAGGAGGACGAGCCAGGTTGACCATTTCGATACACATTGTGGCCATTGGGCGAGCCATTGGGCCCCGAAATCGCCATCCGCTTGAGAGTATTCTTTCCAGCCATCGTGAGAGGTGCTTCTCGTTTGATGCCGCTGGGCAGAACACGTTGCGGTGTGGAAGAAGCGTCAGACATGAGCGGTCTAGGCATCGTCAATGGCTGCTGTGATGTTGGCTGGAGAGATGGCGCAGGCTGGGAAGGCTGGGCTGCCTGTGGTGATGGCTGAGGTGGTGCCTGTGATGATGAGGGTTGAGAGGAAGGCGACGGCTGAGAGGATGCAGGTTGCTGTGATGACGCAGGCGAACTGATGCGATTAGCAGCCATTTCTCGGTCGAGCTCTTCTTGGATCTGCCGCGCGTACTCTTCCTGCTCCTTTTCTTGCTTGATGCGCTCCTCTAACGCCTTTTGTGCTCGAATCTCAGCAATGTCGATGCCCATTGAGATAAGCACTTCTTCCGATAAGTCATTGTCAACAAGAAAGTCCAAAGACCGATCAGGACCCGTCATAGCTGACATTTGTGTGTCTTGCGTCAAATCTAGCGACTCAACATCGCTTTCCCCCTCTTCATGCCGCAGCGTGGGCGTCATAAAAAGGTCGTCGTCCATCGTGTGATGTAAAAAAAAAAAATAGAGAAAAAAAAAAGAGAGGGAGGGAAAACAAGGAACAACGAAAACAAAGAAAAAAAGAAAGGGGAAGAAGGAGAAAGAAAAAAAAACAATCAAAAAAACACGCTCTAATGCTTTTGGTCTTGTTTCAAAGTTTGCCTCTGATTGGTTGTTTATTGCCTGCTGTGCCACATCGTGTCACAGCAGCGATTTTTTTTCTTTTTCTACACATTTTTCAATGGCTTGTTCATGATAAAATCATTGAACATCTTGAGGGACGCCTCAGGTTGATAGAATGGCACCTAAAAATGGAAAAAATGGAAAAAATTTTAAATAAAAACGCAAATTGAGCACGCTTGTCGCCGCCAATTGCTTTTTTTTTTGTCTGATAAACGACGCGACGCGTCATCATATAACAAAAAAAAAAAAGACACGGCTCACATCGCTGGCTTACCTCGTGGCCAGCACCATAGATGCGCAGGAATGTGAGACCGCCACCCGTCTTGACCTGGCCCTTTTCTACGCCATTTACATGCCACGACGACATGCCATCGGCCCGGTACGCGTCCTGTCCACTAAAAGACAGCAGCTCTGCCCACGCATAGTTGCCGTACTAAAACATAAAATGTAAAAATGGGCGAATTGAGTGTTATTTCACTGAGTGTGTTGTCATTTTTACCCAATTGCAAATGAAATCAGCATCACCCGAGTACAAAAGCACCGGCACGTTATTGTCAAGAAGCTTGCCCACAAAGGGCGCAAAATTGCGCGAGCTGGCAAAAGAAAAATGTGAGAAGCGGCGCGTCTTTTTGATATTTTTATCGTCTTTCTCTCTTTTTTTTTTTGACGCGCCATTGGTCCCTTGTCTTACTTGTCACCCGTGTTTGCAAAGCGAAAATACTAAATGAAAAAAAGGACGTAAGGATGAGCGGCGCGTGAGAAACAGAAAAAAAGGGGGTCGCTCGGGGTAAAATGACACGCACGACTTGATCCGAGCAATCTGTGAACTCGGTGCGCGCTCCAACGGCAGCGCGGATCTCCTGTTTGCGCAGGAAACGCTGATAAAAGTCGGGCGGCTCCCTGTCGGTGCGCACGTCATAGTAGCTGCGATGCGAGTACGAGAAAAGCGACGTCACGTGACTATTGCAGAAAACGTCGGCCATGGAACACTTGTTGTTGTCACCCGTCTCGTAGCACGTGCGCACTAGGTACAAAAGGAGAAAAAAAAATGAAGCTCAAAAAAGCCGTTGGCCGCAGCAATTCTAGGCTTACCACGCTCGAGACAGCCATCCATGTTCTTTTCCATGCGTTGGCACGCTCGTTCAGGAAGCACAGAACCATCTAAAAGAGAATGCATGGGTAGTGAGCAAGTCAAATCATGGCGTGGCAACCCTTACAAGTCGAATTGCACGCCATTTTGGGATAGTATTGACTAAAAAAGATGCAAAGTAAGTATGAGACGCGTCACGACGTGTGTTTTCGTCCTTTTTCTTTCTGCTTTTTTTTTTTGCATCTTACATCTGAATCAATGGATCCGTCCAGCCATTGCCAATGCCAATAGAGCCGAGGTTGATCCGAGGATAGTCGGATTGGCCTGCACGAATCAATTCGTTCTGATCGAGGATGTATGACGCATAAGCAGGGATGTAGTGGCCGCCATACGATTCGCCAAAGATGTGCAGCGGGCGACCAACGTACTCGGGGTACTTGGCGTAGAATTCGAGCAAAAATCGATAAAATGGCTGTGATCCCTCGTCCGTTGTAGCCACATGATCAGAGCCCGTTGAAAATCCCACACCTGCAGGCTGATGAACAAGACACAAATGGCAACGACAAGGAGATGAGATGCATGGAATGAAACAAAGCGTGAGATCATCCCATCTTTCTGCCCTTTTTTGGCGTTTTTTTTTTTTTTTTTTTTGTGTGGTCTCACCTGGTCGATGAACAAGAGATTGCTGTGTTGGTTCCATGAATAGGGATTGAGCTTGACTGAGCCGTCCTCGGCAATCGTGCAAGGGCCTAATTCCGTCCAAAGACCGCTTTGGGAGCGAAAAAAAAAGAACGAAAAAAGAAGTGACGCGTCAGCGTGTCGATCTTTCCCCCGCACAGAATGGGTAGAGATTACATCATGCCTAATAAAAAAAAAAAATCAAGACTGAGTCATCCACACCATGGAAATATCGCGCGAATGTCTTACTGGAGCATCCGGGGCCGCCATTCAACCAGATGGTCAATGGCGCATTTTGCGCATCATGATAGCTCTCAAAAAGCCAATAAAAATATTCGGCGTCTTGGCTGACGGGGAGGTAGCCAGTGTACTAATTTCATACAAAAAAAATTCAAGTCTGTTGCCCAAAAATCATGCCATTGGTTACCTGTTGCACGGGCGGCGCACAGGCGTCACGAGGCACCAGATCCACACGCTCTTCGACGGCGTCGGACCCTTGCATTGGCGCAGCCCAGCCCAAAGACAGGCCACCCAAAACGAACACAGCCCACTTTTTCATCGCACAAGAGTCGTTGTAAAAAGAGAGAGAGAGATAATAAAAAAAAGAGAATAAAATGAAGATGATCCATTATCGTCGGATACGACATAATCCCAAAAGCTTTCTTCCTCGCTCCCTCGATTGTGTTTGTTACCAGGTCGACAGGGAAAAATAAATATTGCACTCAATTGCTGCCCCACAACCACGGTTTGGGGCCCGACAGCAAGGAATTGCCCCATTTGGGCACCCGTGACGCGCACGCCAGCTGAGATTCATGCCCACACATTTCTTTTTTCTTGCATGAAGGGCAGAACGGAGCCATTCGTCATGGGTCATGCCAACTAAACCCAGACAACAGGGTGAGACCGACCAGTAAAACATCTCCGCGGTTTCACTGAGTTGTTCCTAGAAAGGGCACCATGGGCAATGGCGAGAGCGCATCGTTCACGCTGCAACACCGCAAACACCTACAGCCATTTTTTTTTTCATTTGTATCGCTCTTTCGCAAAAAAAAAAAGTTTTTTTTTTTTCCTTTTCTCTTATTGTTCTTTCGCATTCCCCCCCATCGCACTCTTTTTTTTTTTTTTGTGATCAGCTAATACAAATCAATCATGAGTGCGGATCGCTCCAATGCCACGAAGCAGCCTCGGCCGCAATCCGAATACATTCCGCGCCCCACCGTAGCCAACACGCGAAAATACGAAAGCCAAGTGCACGACGCTCCCAATGCCATCAGTTATGTGGAGGAGGAGACCTCCGACGCCACGGGCGCACGTCCCCGGCCCCGCCCAAAATTGTCGAGCCGTGCCACATCCTTTGCCAAGATGGCCAAGCGCAAATCCATGGGCGCACGCTCTTACTCGTCCTTGTCGCTCTACACCCACTTTGCCGGCGAGGATTTCAAAGAAGAGGACGAGAGAAAACACAAAAAGGAGCTGATTGCAGAGCACGGCGAGGACGTGAGCGGTGCCGCCGAAAAAGAGGAAGAGGAAGATGAATTTGAATACGTCCAAAAGAGACCAACCGCATCAGTTGGCAAGGCATTGTTCATGTTCTTGAAGGCATTCATTGGTAAAAAAAAAAAAAAAAAAAAAAAATTGGAAAAATACAGAAAAAAAAAAACAGAAAAAAAAATCACGCCACGACGCAAGCCCGCGCATTCCCGCTGATTTTTTTTTTCTGGGTCGGTATCACCTTCTTTTTTGGCAATCAATTTGACAGGCAGTGGCGTCCTCTTTTTGCCTAGCGCGTACCAACAGGGTGGTATCATTCTGTCCAACATCCTCATGCTCATTTTCGCCTGCATTTGTATGATTTCCTTCTTGGCCCTCGTCCAGGCCCAATTGAAGCTGGGCGGCTCCTATGGCGAGATGGGCCACATGCTCGTAAAAACACAGAAAAAAAAAGTGTGGCGCGTGCGGTGGACCGCGGGGCTTCAACATTTTCTTGTTCTAGTATGGTCAAGTCGTGCGCTACGCCGTGCAATTCTTCATTGTCATCTCGCAAATCGGTTTTGTGTGCTCGTACTTTATCTTTGTGTCTGGCAACTTTTTAAACGTGGCCAACGTGCTATCCCATTGCACAAATTGGATCGAGCAAAAGAACTTTATCTGGTTTCCTCTGATTATTCTCGTGCCGCTCAGTCTGGTGCGCCATTTGGCGCGTTTGTCGTACACGGCCATCTTTGCCGATATTTTCATCCTGTTTGGCCTGATTGTGATCATCTACTATACCAGCTGGCAGCTGCACAACGTGGGCATCGGACCCAATCTGATCCTGGTCAATAGCAAGGACTTTGGCATGACCATTTCCACGGCCGCATTCAGTTTTGAAGGCATTGGCCTGCTTATCCCTATTGTCGACTCCATGGAGAAGCCCGAAAAGTTTCCCTACGTCGTCTTCTTTGGCCTCATGGTCGTCACCACCGTCTACATCACCATTGGTACACTCTCGTATCTCGCATACGGCTCCGACATCCAGGCCGCCGTCCTTTACGACTTTCCCCCGGGCGACAACCTCACCATTGCAGTCCAATTGCTCTACTCACTCGCCATCATGCTCACGTACACGCTCAAAAAAGAGAAAGAAAAAAAAGCGAAAAAAGGGGGCATGGACGCTCATGAATTCATTTTATTTTTATTTTTTTCTCGTTGTAGGATGCCGCTGATGCTGTTCCCTGCACTGAAGATTATCGAAAACGGCATCTTCCGCAACCGCACGGGCCGTGGCAATTGGGGCGTTAAGATGGGCAAGAACGTCTTCCGCTGTATTCTTTGTCTTGTGTGCGCTCTCATCGCCTATGGCGTCGGTGGCGAAAATCTGGACAAATTCGTGTCGCTCGGTAAGATCCATGTTGCTTCTCAAGCGCACACCATCGCTGACATTTTTTTTTTTTTTTTGGTCGTCCAGTGGGCTCTGTGGCGTGTCTGCCCCTCTGTTTCATTTTCCCCGGCATGTTCCATTACAAGGTGACCGACAACAAGAAATTAAAACTGCTGGATATATTCCTCATCGTCTGGGGCGGTGGCATGATGGTCTACACGCTCTACGTCACCATCAATTCCTGTAAGATTGAAACAAAAATGTCCCTTTTTCAAAGTAATCGCTCATTTTGCCTCTTTTTTTTTGTCTCCAGGGGTCCATCCGACACCTGCCACGCCCGCACCCTCCTACTGCCCCACTTAGACGGCATCAAAAAAAAGAAAAAGTGCCACTATCTTTATGGCACTCACATGCTCTACACCCTATTTGATTTCCTCCAGAACTGATAAAAACAATTCCAAAAAAGAAATGGGGTACATATCGTTGGCACGAGAAAAAATATCAGGGGCCCTACCCACGACAAAAGGCGCTCAAGGCATAACCCAGATGAAGGAATAAAGGGGCGGCAATGGTGTTGTATTTAAGCCTTTCCCTTCATCTTGGTCACGGAGAGCAAATAAAGGGCATCTTGTGGATGAGAGCGGGGTGCCAGGGGCGTGGAAAGACCAAGGGTTACAAAAATGGATGAAAAATGACAAAAATGGACGCGCCTCGACAAAGATGGATGTGGCGTAGCCGAAAAGGGACGTGTTGGCAATGGCAGCGCGTAAATAAAACGCCCAATGCGAATTGTGGAGTCAAGTCGCCAAGAGATGAAGGTTGGCAGCCCAAAAGGAGCTGGGCCCATGAGAAATGCAACGCTTGTGCCTTGATTCTTACTTCTTTTTTTTTTAATTTTGCGCAGCCTGAGGCGCGCATGGGCTGACATGTGCACGCGTTTCGACACTTTGCCCGTGCGCGCAGGGTTGGGCTGTGACAAAAAAAAAAAAAAAAAGGAGGGGAGGGAAGATGACTTCAAAAAAAGAATCCAAACGCGAAGTTTTTTTTTATTTATTTTATAAATCAAGTGTATAAATATGTCGCTAAATCTGTCACATTGAGGCATTGCCAGATAATAATAATGGGCTTTTTTTTTTGGTCATGAGCACTGCGTTTTTGAGTTTTTTTGTTGTTTGAGGTGTTTTCTTTTTTTTTTTTTGCAATGAAAGGGCATGCGCTTGATCACTACTTGTTCTTTGATGCGGTGATTGTCATTTTGTTGTAGCAGAAGCTCACAGGCGAGTGGCACTTACACCAATTTGTGCCCAAAATAATGGGATAGGGGCACGATGACGAAATCACATAAAAAGACATTGTTTCCATGGCGTCCGTGCCCTGGACCTTGAATGTCACCGGCTTAGTTCGGTGGGAAATAGGATGCTTGAATCGCTCGCCATCGGCACCCGTGGAGAACAGCACTTCAGCAAGTTTTTCAGTGAGCAATGCCATTTTTTGCACGATTTCTTGTCGGATGAAGCTCAATGTTGCACCGGTATCAACCACAGCTCGCGTGACGTATGGAATGTTGTTGTGCAAAAGAGCCATGGGCACCGTCAAGAGAGGCACAGGGCTTGACCCTCCGACATTTTGCGCGGGCACGGTGGCCAATCTCTTGTTCTTGTCAGCCAAAGCGCGATTTAGCTTGGTTTCTGCGATCATCTTCTTGATCCTTTCAGACCGGCTCTCGCTGATGGGCCTGGCATGGGATACACGAGGTCGTGCCACTGGTGTGGGTTGATGCGCTTGATTGCCGCCAAAAGAGCCACTTTGCGGAACACGGACGCGTTTGGACTTGAATTTGGAGCTGTTTCTCACGCGTCGCCTTTCAGTCAGGCGTATCCAGAGCGCATTGGCTGTCACAGCAAAGATGTATTGCATATGGTTGGTGATGGCGGCCTGGTACCATAATGCTTGCGCATAAGCCGTGGGTATACGCGCTTGCACCAAGATACGACGGGCACCTTCTTGAATTTGGGGTCCTTGCTCGCCACCAAGTGGTTGAGACGTCGTGGCTTGCTGCACGTCGCCGCGATTGGCCGTGCTGGTGCTTGTCAATTCAACGACCTCCATATTTACGTTCTGTTGAAACGCAATTAGCTTATTTTCTTCATGACACGCTGCTTTGGCACTTACATTCTCGTCAACAACCAATATGTTGACAAATGTGGTGTTCCCCCAGTCCGATACATCCGTGTATGTGGTAGGCGCCATTGTGTAAATGCTTGGGTTTGCTTGGGAGAGGATTCTCAATGGGATTGTTGCTTGTGTTTCTTGATGTCACGTGCAATACGCTTCAACTGGAGAGGTGTTTGCTTATAGGTGGGCAATATGTCTCAGGGCAATGGTTCTTTTTTTTTTGAAAGGAACAAATGAAATGAAAGATAAGAAATCGACTTATTATTAAACTTGCTTGCCTTGGAGGGAGGAAGTCTTGGGTCTTGAGAGTCCTTGAGTTCCAAAAGGTGTTGAAAGTAGGGAAGAAAAGAAATGAAATTGATCGCGAGCAGCTCCCCTTTTTTATCTCATTTTTTCTACACCTCTGCCTAATATGGATCTTGCACCTCTGCCTTTTATGGATCTTACACCTCTGCCTTTTATGGATTATGGGGTATCCAAAAATGGGCATGGGGGGAAGTGGGTTTGTCGAGCCCACAGGGGTCACACAGCTCGATGTGAGGACGCATTTTTGACGCATTTCTTTCGCTCTTTCATCTTTTTTTTTTTTTTTTTTTTTTTTTGCCCTGCGGGCGACGATACGTTTTTGGGCGCCAGGCCGCCTGCTGGATTGCGAGTACGTATGCCTGAATATAAAGGAGATCGGGGTGCCTTTTCTGGATCAACGTCTTTTTTTTTTTTTTTTTACGAGCAAGCGCGTTAACACGCCCAACTCAGCAATTCCGATGCCCATATTCGCTCTCTCGTCATTTTTTCCGCTGCAATCGTCGCAAGGCCATGCTGTACAGATGCATGCTCACCCGTTATCGGGGCCAGAGACGCTTGTAGCGCGGAAACGCTTGCGTTGAAAAAAGAATCAACAGACGGACAGAAGAGTAATGAATTGAATCGCTGCATCGAGCAGGTGGCAGCCTTGCGCATCAAGGCATGGAGGCGAAACGCCCCCCATGTACCCGCCCGGCTCGATTTTTTTAAAAAAAAAAAAAAAAAAAAAAAAAAAAAACGGCCATTCCCATAGGCCATTCCCTTTTGGTCGACCCGTCCCCATTTTTGGCCAGCCAGGTCCTCATTTGGCATTGTTCTTTGTTTACGCGCATTTCCCTGCCACGCTCATTTTTCCGCGCGCCGCTGTCAATGTCAACACAACCTTTCTTGTCAATCCATGTCCATTTCTGTAATTTTATACCCATATTTGCCACTCTCCTCTTTCTCTTGCGCTTGACCACGATGCACATCCGCTTGACAGCCTACCTCGTCGCACGCGATGGCCACGGTGAAGGAATAATGACTTGATACAGCAGCCCATTGCTTGCCATCAAAGAATTATCCTTTTTCCTTTACCTAGGACATCTCATACTTAGCCTTGCCTATCTGGATGTCTTTTTATTTTATCGCTCCCTTGCGGCGCCCAAGCAATTAACACTTAACCATTACAAATGGCTTTTCATAAGTTAGAGCATGACAAAGGCATTTCACCTGAGAGCCTACAGGCCGCTTTGACTTGGTTGCCATTTGTGGGCACGCACTGGCGTCCAAGTTCACTGATCTTTTTATGTAGATCTCGTCGGAATCGCCATGTAAAGGCAACCAAATTCCCATTTTCGTTGTAAAAGCATGTTGGCGTGAAGAGAAAAATTCTAAATGACGCGCAAGTACACGCTTCAAGGATACTCTTAAAGCTGGACATGTACCCCCTTCCATTTAGCAATTTTTCCCCCGTTTCTCTATTGACTAAGTAAATTTATAATGATCAACTATTTTAAAATGACTATCCCGGAAATACATGGACTTCCCCAGCAGTGGCAATTCAAGGATTGTAACAATGGCCCTTTATCCAATGGGGTACCAGGTCGCGGGGCGTATGCCGGCCCCTGACAGTGAGAGTGCTCCAACCGTCACTGATTTGATGGAAGCAGAGTATCATACAATGGGTGTTCTGGCCAATGCTTTATTGGTTCATAAAAAGGCAAATTCTAATGCACAACCAGCACGGCAAAGGGTAAAAAAAACAGGGCGAAAAACGAAAAAAGTGTGGCTACAGAATGGCTGAATGAGCGTGTGTGTGTGAGAAAAAAAGGGAGACGGACAAGGTCATAAGAACAAGAGACGAGTTGAAAATTTTTAAAAAAAGGGGGGGGGAGAGAAGCAATGCAACTAAAGGAATATTCAAGCAGATGGAGGGGGACGCTGCTGCGGATGCGAGATGGTTTGGCCAGTCCGTTGGTCGTATTGGATGCGATATTGGGGGTGTGGGGGTGACTGTTGTTGCTGCTGACGGACGTGTGTGGGTGGCACATGCATGATGGGCCCGTCAAGCATCGCGTTTGGCTGATATGGTGGTGGTGGTGGTGGTGGCCGCTGGACCATGTGCATGGGTGGACGGCCGGTGGCAAGGTGCTGGTGCTGGTGCTGCAGCGAGTGCAATTGTTGTTGATGCTGCTGCAATTGCTGCTGCTGAAACAGGATCTGCTGTTGCTGGGGCGTGCGCATGGGAGGTGGGGGTCGCTGGGGAGACGGCTCGGGAGGCTGGGGCACGGTGGGTCGCTGTTGCGGGACGGCGGGTCGTTGTTGAGGGATGGTGGGTCGCGAGACGGTGGGTCGTGGCTGTTGTTGCGCGGGCTGTTTGGGGAAGCCATATGTCTCAATGTGCTTGTGATAGTCATTGAGCAGCGTTCTGATGACGTTGATCTGCCTTTGAAAATCGCCTGGGGTGACGGGCGTGTGTTCCAGGTGGTACAGCATGGCACTATAGTTTGCCTCGGTGCCGTGGTGATACGTGAGGATATGTTTGAAGAATTCACGGAGATCTGGCTCCAAGGGGCAAATGGTGCGTTCCGTCACGCCCTGGGGATCGCGGATGCGTGCGGTGACAATGGTCGGCGGTCGCAATGGCATGGCATGCGGAAGCATGGGTTGCTGCTGCTGCTGTTGCTGCTGCTGAAGCATGGCCATGCTGGTGAATGCCTGCGTGCTCATCTTGCCATTGGATCTGGGTCGATTCTGCACCATTGGGGGCCCAGGCACCATCTGCGACCCATTGGGTATCACTGGCTGCTGTTGATGATGAGCAGGCACAAGCGTCATTGCGGGCTGCTGATAGTGCGGCTGTTGCTTGTGAGCCGCCTTTTGCTTGGGCTTAGTAGCTGACGGTCGCGATGGCTGGGCCTGGTATAAGGGCACGTTTTGTGACGCTTCCTTGGCACGCTTGTAAGCTTGGATGCTGCTGGCCAATTCCGCAGCAAATTCGTCATACTCCTCGGCTTGCAAATCCGTCTCTGAATCGCTGTCCGAGTTGTCCACCTCGCCATGCTCATTCACCATCTTTTTGCGGCTCTTTTCAAAGTCGTCATCGTCGTCATCGTCGTCCGTCGCCCGCTTCGTCGCCTTTTCAATGTCAAAGTCATCGTCCTCGCTGTCCGTCAGCATCAGGTCCATGTCCAGCTCCAATTCCTCGTTGGTTGCCGGCTGCTTGCCCTTGCCTCCTCCGCGCTTGCCAGCCTCGTGGTAGCTCTGGGGGAAGAGAGGAAGAACGAATGAGCGAGTGCTTTTTTTTGTCTTTTTTTTTTTTTTTGTCAATTTTTTTTTTTTTGTCAATTTTTTTTGTTACTTACCACGACTTTGCGCTTGCGTGCGCCACGGCCAAGGGCAACCTCTGTCTGTGCGAGTTCCTTCTCGGCCTCCTGGCGACCCTGTTCTAGCAGCTTGAGCCAAACGTCGTTGTCTTGATCCTCATTGGCGTCGTCCACCACGTCGGTATCATTGTCGTCGTCCTTGTCATTAGTAGCGGATGTCCAGATGTTGGCGGTGGAGAAGCTGAGCAGGTTGCGTGGTGCGGGCGGCTCGCCATTGGCTTCTGCTGTTGCGGCGAGTTCTGCATCTTGCCTCTCGCGCTCGTCGCGTTCGACGCGCTCCTGCTCCACGTTGGCAAAGTGCGCGTCGCGGTCGAGCAGCTTGTCGACGGCGGCCTCGTCGTAGACGATTTCCTTGGCCTTGTCGCTAAAGATGGCCTTGGCGCCAAACTTGAGGATGGACTCAACGCTGTTTGCGCTGAGATCTTCGTCATCCATCTTGTCGACGACCAAATGGTCCAGGACCATCTTCTTTTTGGCGACGTCCAGGATCTTTTCCTCGGCGGATGTACGTGTGACGAAGCGCAGGATGAGGACGCGCTTCTTTTGGCCGTAGCGATGCGCGCGGCTAATGGCCTGCAGGTCAATGTGCGGGTTGTAGTCCGAGTCGTAGATGATGACAGTGTCTGCCGTGGCGAGGTTGATGCCGACGCCGCCGGCGCGGCCGGTGAGCAAAAACACGGGGTATTCCGAATCGGGGGCGTTGAACATGTCAATGTAGGCTGTGCGGTCCTCCTGCTTGGTCATGCCATCGAGGCGCACATACTTGATCCCCATGAGCACCATAAAGTCCTCGAGGACGTCCAGCATGATGCGGAATGTCGAAAAAATCAGGATGCGGTGGCCATCCTTGATCAGCTTGGGCAACATCATGTTCAGCAGCTTGAGCTTGGACCCCGCCGCGACCATGGCCTTTTTGTAATCGTCCAATTGCTCGTCGTCGGGATTGTCCTCGGGCTCGACGTCTGGAATCAGGTACGGATGATTGAGAATCTTGCGCAATTGCATCAGCACGTTGCGGCTGTTGATCGTGATGTTCTTGCTGGTGTTCTCCTTCATTGCAGAGGACATGAGATGCCGAGGAAGCTTTAGCTGCGCCATGATGTGTGTGCCCTTGACAATTGCCTGCTTGTAAAGCTCTTGCTGCAACTTGGTCATCGACACGGGAATAATCAGCTCCTTTTTCGGCGGCAGGTCCTTGAGCACAAGCTCCTTGGTGCGCCGCAAAAAGTACGGCTTGAGCATCTGATGCAGCTCAGGCACAGACTCGTGTGTCAGCTCGCTGTACGTCTCGCTAAGCTCTTGCACATTTTCAAACGCCGACTTGTCCAAAAAGTGCATGATTGACATCAATTCACTAATGCGATTCTGCAGCGGCGTACCTGAATGAGTAGACGGTGTGCAAGAAAATGAAAAAAAAAAATGAATGAGCCAGATTCTCTCTCTCTTTTTTTTTTTTTTTTTTTTTTTTTTTGCCTCCCCATTTTTTTCCTTACCGGTGAGCAACACGCGATTCATGGTCTTGATGCCTTCCAACTTGCGGAACAGCTTGCTGTCCTGGGCTTTGAGGCGGTGGCCCTCATCGACAATGACGCACGGCCACATGTCTAGTTTGTTTTGGATGCGAGTGCCTGTATCGGACATGGCCGACTCGTACGTCATGATGATCACGTGGCACGAAAAGTGCTGCTTGTCCTTGCCCATGATCTCGTAGTTGAGCGCATTGTCGCGCGCTTCCTTGTAGCCGCCCAGCGGGACAGCATACATGTCGGGCGCCCATTTTTCAAATTCACGCACCCAATTGGTCAGTGTGCTGTTGGGCACCACAATCATGAACGGGTACACATTGTCGCGCAGGAAAATCGTACGCAAAAAGATGATCACCTGGATGGTTTTGCCTGCCGAAAAAAAAATTGGGAAAAAAAAGGAGATGGTGTGTCAGAGCGCGTCGCGTCGCGTCGCGTCGCAACCGGCCCCCCTTTTTTTTTAATTTCCTACCCAAACCCATGTCGTCAGCAAGAATAGCAGAGTGGCCGCGTTCCCACTGGTACAGGAGCCAACTACGAAATAAAACAAGAGTCAGCCAAACAAACACTTTTTGAACAAAAATTAAAAAAAAAATTCATCCAATTGCTTACTTGATGCCTTCCATCTGATGCTGCATGAGGGTGCCTGCAAGCCCCTTTGGCTGCTCCTTGAGCTCGCGACGCTTGCCAAACTCCTCGGGCAAATACTTTGTCTTGACGCGCTTTAATTTCTCGGCCATGGACTTGACGGGTGGGATCTTTTGCGCCATCATATAGCGTTTGACTGCTTGGCGGAACGCTGGCTTGAGGTCTTCCTCGGTGGGCACCGTGTCGCGGTACACTGGTGAAAAAAAGAAAGAGAAAATCAGCCCAAGTTGCTCCCATTTCTTGTTTTTTTCTTCTCTGTTTTCATGGACAATGCTCATTTTTTTTGTTTTTTTTTACCTTCAGCATAGGGTAACCCTTGGTAATTTGCCAAAGTTGTAAAGATGTGGCCGCTGCTGTCGTATTGGACTTTCATGATGCGATCCATCTTTGCGCGTTGACGAGGGACGACGAGTTCCATGGAGCGCCAATGGTCGCCGGTGGTGGATTCGATCCAATTGGTCGCCTTTTGGCGCGAATATCTACGGAGCCAGTCAAAGGGGACCCACGAGAGATGGCGGTAGCTTTGCGCCTTCCACTTGACGAGACATGCATAAGCGCCGTGCTTTGGATCGAATTTGATAATTTTGTTGGTCTCCTCAGCGGGCGGCACATACGTGCCGTCGAGGGCAGGCAGGCCGGGCTCAAGGGGCTCGACATTGGACGCGACTTTTTCCCAGGACAAGATCAAATCGACGTCGGCGTGGAAATGACGGCACGTCTCGCATGTGTTTGGCTCGTTGGTGCGCTCAAAGATGTCTGAGTCCTTCCACGTGCCGGGCATGCATTTGCCATGGAATGCACGCCGACACTCGGTGCATCGCTCCAACAATTGCGTCGTTTGCGTCGTGCTGTCCTTGTAATCACAGGGTGCCGTTTCCTTGCACTTGTAACAAACGCCCAAGTGAGCCGCCTGGAAATAATCCTTGTCCTTGTGACATTCGCCGCACACAACCACGTACCGCGCCTCGGGCTTTGGCTTCTCGGTCTCCTTTTCGCCCTCTTCTTCGTGTTGGTCGCCATTGATGCCATTGATGCCTTTGGGTGATGCCGAGCTGCTGTTGCTGATGCTTGCTGCGCCTTGCTTCTCCGGCGTTGCACGCTCTTTGGGTGACGACGGCGATGCGGCGATCGAACCAGGCGTTTTTTCGCGATTTTCAACACCACTTTCCCCAATTTCAGCATCTTTGTCGACTGGGATCTTGATAAAGCAAGCGGCATCCTTGGACATGCAACCTGGGTGAACAGCAAACGCGCAGTGGAAGCAGGGCAGCAGCACGTCCTTTGAATCCTTGTGGACGCGTGCAGAATTGAGCAAATGGCCGCCCGATTGACACTTGTTGCACTTTCGGTGATGCGCCAGCGAGAACGATTTGTTGACGGGGCCGAACAAGACTGTTTTCGGTGATGGCTTAAAGGCGGGGCGCTTGGGCGCGCGTTGCCTGGCGTCATCGCTGCTGTCGATCTCGTCCTCCATGAAATCCGAGTCGCTGAGCTGCATCAGATTGAGACCGGCGACGCGCTGCGTGCGTTGCCGCCCGCTGCGCCGCGGAGATGGAGACCGTGCGCGCTTTTTCCCGCCGTGTCGACCGCCGCGACTCGTGCGACGCGATCCTCTTTCATAATCTTCGTCGTCGCTCACGCCGTTGGTGCTGATGCTGCTGCTGCTCTCAATAAGCTCATCCATGTCGTCATCCTCGTCGTCATCCTCCTTGTCGCTGCTGCTAAGCACCACAATCGGCGACGACACGCGTTTTTTGGTCGATTCTTCGGCGACAACGCGACGCGGACGGCCAGGGCGACCAGGGCGACCCGGACGTCGGCCACCCTGCTTTGATTTGTTGTTACTTAGCCGCTCGTGCTCGTACGCTTCAATCGCAGACACGAATTTCGCAAGCGCAAACGGTGTTTCCTAAAGAATAAAGAGGAATTGAAAAAAAAGGTCAGAAAAAAAAGGGGTAGGGGAAAAAAAAAAGGGTCGAGAGGGCCCTTTTTTTCTTTTTTTTTTCGCAGCTTTTTTTACCTTTGACCTGGTGCCGTCCTTCCACACAACGTGATAGTGGACGAGGCCCGTGCTGGACACATATTTGGTAAACACCTTGTCGAGGCCGCCACGATAGTTGCGAGGTCGTATAGTATTCTCTACAGACGCCGATCGCCGCTGCTCGATTAAGGGCAACTTGACATAATCAAGCTCCTTTGCATGCTTGAGGATATGCTATCAAAAAGGAACAAAAAAGAAAAGAATAAAGCAGCCAAGTGGGATTAGCCAGCACTCACAGGGCAAGCCTATCCCCCTCCCCTTTTTTTTCTATCTTTACCTTCTTCCGCTCGAGCTCGTCGTTTGAATTGTCGCCAGGGACCATGGAGAGAATAAACGTGGCAATGAAAGGAAACAAACAAGAGTAAAGAAAGACAAAACAACACAAGACCACTCAGTGCACGCCTTTCAACGTCGGAATTCAAACCCCGACGCTGTTTATTCTTTTTTTTCGGGGCGCGTCAAAAGGCGCGTTCTCGATTTCAGAGCCAGCTTTCCGAATTGGGTGGCTTTAGAAAGGGAATCCCTTTAGAAAACCATTTCAAAAAAAAAAAAGAGGGGGTTGGAGCGCCGCAAATAGACGCGCGCACGTCAAGGAGGCGCCCAGGGGTGGACCAAAATGTGCTCCTGCTATGGTCTCCTTTTTTTTTTATATTTCTCATATACCCCTCCCCCCTTCCACCTCATAGGATGCTGCTTTGTTGCTGATCACGCTCAATCTCGGTTTCTTTTCTCTTTTTTCTTTCTTTTTTCTCTTTTCTTTTTTTTTTTTTGTCGGCCCCATTGTCTCTTTTTCCCATTTTTTTTGGCTTTCATTTTTTTTTACCTGACGCGACGCGATGCAACACGAGGATCATCGGTCCGATTTGACGTGCCTGCTGACGACAGGAGGCACGCCATCCGAGGAGAACATCCTTGCTCTTTTGCAGAGTCGATGGAAACGCAATCAGCCATACACGCAGCTCGGCTATTCGACACTCGTCGTGATCAATCCATACCAGCCATTGGAATTGCTCAATGACTCGACACTGCAAGCCTACGCAGACTATGGCTATCGCAACATCTCGGATCAAAAACTGTTTATGCAGCCGCACGTCTATGACATGGCGGCCAAAATCTATTTTCATATGCGCCGCACTGGCGAGGATCAATCCATCCTGCTCAGGTAGGGGCCACCCCATCCCCTTCAAGAGAGTGAGAGAGAGAGAGAGAGAGAGAGGAGGGGGGAAGAAACCAAAAAAACAACGCAATGGAGGCAAGGGGACGCGGAACGGGCAAGGGGGCGGGACGCAAACGATGCAATCAAATGGGGTCATCAACGCGATTTTCAGCGTTTTCACCCCGTTTCCCCAGATCTATCAATGATGGTTTTTGTCTGACGGTGTTTTCTTTTTTTTTTTTTTTATCTCTTTTTTGATATACAACACCACCAGCGGCATCACAGGGTCTGGCAAAAGCACGTCGCGGACACACATGCTGAATCAATTGCTGTATTTATCGACGCATAGCAAAAAGGAGGCCAAGCTGCAGCAACAAATCAAACAATCGCTGATCATCGTCGAGGCGTTTGGCCATGCGCGCAGTGCACAAAATGCAGCCGCGTCTAAATTCGGATTATACCAAGAATTGCAATTTAGCGAGCGCGGCCGCATATTGGGGGCAAAAACATTGGCGTACACGTTTGATAAGGCGCGTGTCACGTCGATTCCAAAGGACGAGCGGTCGTTTGACGTCTTTTATCAATTGCTGGCCGGCACAAGTCCCGACGAGCAGACCGCGCTGCACATCAACACGGAATTCGCGCTTTTGGGCAACAGCAAGCAGCTTGTGAGCATGAGCGACGGCATTGCCTTTGCAGCACTAAAGACGGCGCTAAAAACATGCGGCTTCAAGGCAAAGACCGTCACGCAAATCTTCCAATTGCTGTCTGCCATCTTGCATTTGGGCAATTTGCAATTTGGCGAGAATCGTGATGGCGGTGTGGCGACGCAGGAAGCATGCAGCGTGCGCAACGGCGATGAGCTCGATTTGGTGGCGGCCATGCTGGGTGTGTCACCTTCCAAATTGGAAACGAGCCTGACGTACAAGCTCCGCATGATCCGCAGCGAGATGTGCACCGTGTTTTTGAATCCGCAGGGCGCCGCCGAGCAGCGCGACGCTCTGCTGCGTGCATTGTTCCATATCTTGTTCCTGTGGCTTGTCGAGACCATCAACACGCGGCTCTGCTATCACGATGCTGCGGATCCCGCCAATTTTATCGGTTTGCTCGACCAATATGGGTTCCAAAACAACAAGGCCAACGGATTTGAGCATTTCTGTGTCAATTATGCCAATGAGGTGCTGCATCAATTTGTTATCCAGCACCGATTCAGCGACGACGACCATGACGAGAAGCATCCTAGCGTGTTTGCGCAAATGGCGCGTGACGGCGTGCCATTGCCGCATGTGGTCACCATGGACAACAGCGGCTGCCTCGACCTGCTCACTGGCAATCCTTCTCAAACGACGATGGGCGGCATCATTGGCCTGCTCGACAAGGATTGTGCCAAATACCAGGCAGGCGCCACCGATGCCACCGAAGCCAATCTGCTTGCCAGCATTCAAAAGCAATATGCGACGCATCCATCCTTTGCCAAGTCGACGCACGCGTATTCCTTTGGCATCAATCACTTTTGCGGCACGGTGCATTACTCGATTGACGCGTTTTTGGATAAAAATGCCGATGACTTGTCGCCCGACTTTGTCAGTCTGCTGCGCGATAGCTCGAGCAACGCGTTTGTGTCGTCGCTGTTCCAGGGCACCATCATGGCCACGCAATCGCACCCAAAGGACGATCGCACCATCGTCAAAGCCCAGGTCAGCTCCAAACCGACACGCGCACCGTCCATGAAGCGACCCGCACGCCGACGCACAGTCCACGACGACGACAAGGACGACGACACGCGGCACGAAGACTACGAAGACGACACCATCTTGCAACAAAAGCAACGCGCGTCGCAAAAAGCTTCTTTGACCGCGGCCTCGCCATTGTCCATGACAACCATCACCGATCAGCTGCACGCCGTGCTGCGCGACATTTGCAACACGCTAAAGGACACACGGTTCTACAATGTGATCCATCTGCGGCCCAATGACACACAAACATCCGACCAATTCGACGTTAAACGCGTCAAGGCGCAAGTACGCGCCTATTTGCTCGCAGATCTCACGGTACGAGCACGCCACGAATACGCCAATTATTACGCATTCGACGAATTCCTCGTGCGTTACGATCGCATGGTTCAATCGCTGCAAACGGACGCGGCCGACCACGAAACACCGCGCACACAAGTGGACACGCTCAAAACGATGATGAATTGGACCGACGCGCAGGCCATCTTGGGCAATGCCAACATCTGGCTCTCGTACGACGTGTGGCGCGAATTGGAGGACGGACTGCGCATCGCCGAAAAGGAAGAACGCGAAAGAACACGCGCCGCTACTGCCGCCGCCGCCACGGCGTCCGCCATGGATGCACATCAGCCCACGACCGTGCCTCTCAATGACCCACTCGAGAGCGACGCCACTCTGCTCAATGTACCGACAATGGCGCACCACGATGGGCCCATGCTCACGGCTGGCTACCACGATCAGCTGCCACGCTCCTCTTTTATTGACGACGGTGCGTCCTATGTCGAATCTGACGACGGCCTCAAGCGCGAGGGCAGTCAATGGGGAGACGAGTCCGAGTGGGGCATGAAGGGTCTCTCTGAAGGGTAAGAAAAAAAAAAGGGAGGAGAAAAAAAAACGAGAAAAATGACGATAAAATGGCGAAGACCGACTTGATGCAGGGAGGGAAAACAAAAAAAAAAAAAGGAGAAAACAGACGACGGAGCGATGGAGGCGGGGCAATTGGGGTCACCTTGTCTCTCAGGGGTGGCATGCAGCTGACGAAAAAAAAAAAATTGTTGTGATGCTAATTGGACCTCACAACCAGAGGCGACAAAGAGGAAAAATTGACATTTGACGCCAATGAGTCTCCATTTGCAGGACAGATTTGCATGAATTTTGACAAATTTGAACATTTTTTATTAGATTTGGCCCCAACATGGACATGAGCAAGATGGTGGAGGATTACCAGACGCCGCAGCATGAACAGGTGGAAGAGATGCCCATCACGTCGGTGCGTATTTGGTGGGTGCGATTCGTTTGGTTCATGACTTGGTGGATTCCGACTATTTTCTTGCGATGGTTGGGCAAGATGAAACGCGAGGACGTGCAAATGGCATGGCGCGAGAAGGTGACGCTGTGCATGCTTATCTTTTGGTTCTCTGCGATTGTGATTTTTGTGATTGTGGGTCTTGGCGAGCTGATTTGCCCCGGGACGCGCACCATGTATTCGCCCGAGAATGTCAAGGCGCACGGGATCCCCGACGACATGTACATGAGCGTGCGTGGCATTGTGTACGATGTGACAAGCTTTGCCATTGCGGGCCACGGCACGACCGCGCACAATGCCAACAAGGAAGCCATGGGCGAGCTTGCCGGCATGGACGTGTCTTATGCCATCCCGCCACCGCTCACCGTCGCGTGCCAAGGTCTCGTCACCAACCCGGCCGTCCAAGTGCTTCCCAACCAGACAATCGATGTCGGCCCGTTTCGCCATTTTTCAGGCGATCAGCTCGTCGAGCAATCGCTCGCGGAAATGAAGGATCCAAAGTGGTATTGGAACACATTCATGCCCAACATGCGACTGTACAAAAAGGGCAGCCTCGTCATCCGATTACAGCAGCTTCAACAGGACTTTGTTGGATGGGGCCGCAAAGCCATGGTCATCAATAATCGCGTTTACGATATCACCGACTATTTGGACACGGCAAAGACGTTTGATTCGGGCGCTGGCGGTGGCGACTATCACTACTTGTCGCCGGCCGTCGAGGAAATCTTCAACAAATTCAGCGGCGGCGACGCCACGGCCCAATGGAACAAGTACAAAGGCGCCATGAGCCCCGCAGAGCAGGCCGCCAACCTCAATTGCCTCAACAACTTTTTCTACATTGGCGACATTGACGTGCGCGAGTCTGCGCGCTGCATGTTCACCAATTACTTGCTCTTGTCCTTTGCCTGCATGATGTGTCTCGTGATTCTCGTGAAATTCCTGGCCGCATTGCAATTTGGCGGCGCGCCAACCCCAGAGGACCACGACAAGTTTGTCATTTGCCAAGTGCCCTGCTACACCGAGGACGAGGAGTCCCTCCGAAAGACAATCGACTCGCTCACCGTCCTCAATTACGACGACAAGCGCAAATTGCTGCTCATCATTGCCGATGGTATGATCATGGGCTCCGGCAACGACAGACCCACGCCGCGCATCGTCCTCGACGTCCTCGGCTACGACACAAAGCAGGACCCAGAGCCGCTCATGTTCAAATCCATTGGCGAGGGCTCAAAACAGCTCAATTATGGCAAAGTCTATTCTGGTCTCTACGAATGCGAGGTATTGATATAAAAAAAGATGAAAAGAGAGAAAGGGGGGATAGAGGAAAAACAAAAAGGGGAGAGGAGCGAGAGAGGATGGACAAAAAAAAAAAAGAGGAAAAACATGAAATAACAAGAAAATGAGCACTGACGCACCCGTTTCTTTGTTTTTCCTTCTTTTTCTTAGGGCCACGTGGTGCCATATGTGGTGGTGGTCAAGGTGGGCAAGGCGTCGGAGCGCGCCAAGCCAGGCAATCGTGGCAAGCGCGATTCGCAGATGATTTGCATGAATTTCCTCAACAAGGTGCATTTTGACGGCGAGATGACGCCCCTGGAGCTCGAGGTGTACCATCAGATCAAGAATGTCATTGGTGTCAACCCCAGTTTCTACGAGTACATCCTCATGGTCGACTCGGACACCGAGGTGATGCCCAATGCGCTCAACCACATGATCTCATGCATGCTGCACGACGGCCGCATCATCGGCCTGTGCGGTGAGACAAAGCTCGTCAACGAGGACCGCTCGTGGACAACCATGATCCAGGTCTACGAGTATTACATCTCGCATCATCTCGCAAAGGCCTTTGAATCGCTCTTTGGCTCCGTCACATGTCTCCCCGGCTGCTTCTGCATGTATCGCATACGCACACCCGTTAAAAACGAGCCGCTCATCATCTCACCAAAAGTCATCACAGACTACTCGGACAACCACGTCGACACGCTCCACAAAAAGAACCTGCTGCATCTTGGCGAGGATCGTTACTTGACCACTCTCATGATGAAGCATTTCCCCTCGTACAAGATGAAGTTCACGTCACACGCGCAGTGCAAGACGGTCGCTCCAGACCGGTGGAAGGTTCTTTTATCCCAACGACGACGATGGTAAAAAGAAAAATAGAAAAAGTCAAAAAAAAAACGCGCCAAGACGCGCTCAAAAGGTCGTCAAAGCGCGCCAAAGCGCGTCCAATCGACTCTCTCTTCATGAGAGAAAAGAAAGGAAGCGTCACGACGCGTCGAAGCTTGACGCACGGAAACATGGCCGCATTCAAATCTCAGTTTTTTCATTTCTTGCTATTTTTCTTTGATGGTAGGATCAATTCGACCATTCACAATCTATTCGAGGTGGTGCTTTTGCCCGACTTGTGCGGCTTTTGCTGCTTTTCCATGCGTTTTG